>JALIGW010000001.1:14134577-14192077 GCA_023053685.1 Diadophis punctatus similis | reverse complement strand
AAATAGACCACAACCTACTACCTGATAAAATAGAAAAATGTGGGTAAGACAGTATCACCACCAGATTGATTCGTAACTGGCTGACCAACCGCACTCAACGTGTAGTCCTCAATGGAACTGCATCTACATGGAGGGAAGTATGCAGTGGAGTACTCCAAGGTTCTGTTTTAGGCCCAGTACTCTTCAATATCTTCATCAATGATTTGGACGAGGGGATAGATGGGGAACTCATCAAATTTGCAGATGTCTCCAAGACTTGGGAGAAGGGCCATGTCTGTCAAGAAGAATCTTGACAGACTTGAACATTGGGCGCTATCTAACAAAATGAAATTCAATGGTGAAAAAAGTAAGGTTCTACATTTAGGCAAGAAAAACAAAATGCACAGGTACAGTATATGTGGTACCTCGCTCAATAGTAGTAACTGTGAGAGGGATCTTGGAGTCCTGGTAGACAACCATTTAAATATGAGCCAGCAGTGTGCTGCAGCTGCTAAAAAAGCCAACACAGTTCTAGGCTGCATTAACAGAGGGATAGAAGCAAGATCACATGAAGTGTTAATACCACTTTATAATGCCTTGGTAAGGCCACACTTGGAATACTGCATCCAGTTTTGGTCGCCACAATGTAAAAAAGATGTTGAGACTCTAGAAAGAGTGCAGAGGAGAGCAACAAAGATGATTAGGGGACTGGAGGCTAAAACATATAAGAATGATTGCTGGAACTGGGTATGTCCAGTCTTCTGAAAAGAAGGACCAGGGGTGACATGGTAGCAGTGTTCCAATATCTCAGGGGATGCCACAAAGAAGAGGGAGCCAAAGGGATTTCCTTCATTGGTGTTTGAACTTTAAAATGCTTGATGCACTTACAGCAATTCCAGATTTAGGATAGAATAGAATAGAACTTTATTTTCACTTTAAATGTACACTAATTGGCATACATTAAAATGAAATTTCATTGGATACAGCTCTCAAAGGGTCTCTATCTCCAATATACACTACATAAACATGACTAAATAAATAAACAAATACAAAATTATGCATATGCCCACATATACTATATGACACAGAGAAACAGCACAGTTTAGTTCGGATGTATATATGTACTTGGTGAGAAAAACAAATATTGAGAGTTTACCAGATGGATGGCATAGGGAACAAAGCTGTTACAGAATCTGATAGTCCTGCTATAGATACTTTGAAACCTTCTCCCACAGGGGAGCAACACAGGGGTGGGTTCCAGATTCTGCTACTGCTGGTTCGCTCGGGGACGTGCCACATGTGCACATGCGCAGTACAAAAAACAAGATGGCGGCGCCTACTGCGCTGCCAAGAGAACTGGCTCGGGGGCATAGCAGGCCTGGGTCGCTGCCGGTTCCAGCGACCCAGGCCGCCAAGTTACTAACGGTTTTATAGAACCGGTCCGAACCGGTAGGAACCCACCTCTGGAGCAACAGAAACAGACCATAAAGTGGGTGTGTGGGGTCTCTAACAATGCTTTGAGCTCTAAGCACATAGCGCTTATGATTTATTTTATAGAGGGATTTCCCCCCCCTCCTTTTGGCACTTCCAGAATTGCCCATGTAATTTTATAGTCATTCCTGGAAAATCAGGAATAATCCCTTGGACCGGTGGGAGGATCACACTTTAGGTGTGTCCAGCTTCCCCTGCTGCTACTCTTTCTTTTGAGTTGTATTAACCTTTCACTCTTTAGATTAAGTGAAGCGAAGATACAGATTATCCTGAGGGAAGGACTGCCCTAAATGAATAAATATTTCTAGTATCCTCAGTGTGTAAAACAAGTCTCTCTTTGCCGATGACAGGGAATAAAAGAAGTAATTTATTATTTTAACCTTGATGTGGAATACATCGTATTTTTAATCTGAACAATGAACTCCAAGCCCTCCCCCCCTTTTTTTAAAAAAGGCATTGTGAAAGCTGATATCAATGGGATTGGTTTAAGAGCATAGAGTCCCTTTTAATGTGCAAGGAACTATAAATACTTTTCAAAAAAGAGGCTTTATAGATAATGCTTTTGGAAATGTAAAGAAGACTATAATGCAGCAAAAAAGAAAAAGGAAAGGAAAGCTGCAAAGGGAGATAAGTAGATCAAGAAATAGGAGGAAATCAGTTATCCGCCTTCCTGCTTTGTGAATGATATAACAGCTGCTCTTGTTTTCTTTGAGAACCACTATCCCTGTGGGAAGCATCCCAGAACAAGACCACAGAGGATAGATCTGCATATGATAGTAATATGGGGTGCCCAGGGATCATTTAATCCAGCTGGTGGATCGGGATCAAGAGCTGTAATGGGAAGAAGGAATAACCTTGAGGAACAGGAGGAAGAGCCTTAAGCAAGGCAATGGTCAGATAAAGGAAATCTCAGTCTGGAATAGAAGTGTAATTTGAGAAAGTGTTTCAGATACGATCATCTGTTCTAATGAAGAAACATGGAGGATGGGGGAGGGGAAGCGCATTTAGAGTTGCAAGATTCTGTTGCTACAGTGGTTTTCCAACCTGTGGTCCACGGACCCCCTCAATGTTGTCACAGGGGGTCTGCGAAGTCTTTAAGAAAATGTTATGGTTTAAATCTTGAGTTAGCCACAAAAGATATTTATTTATTGATGGAAGGAGGCGTGATGGCTCAGTGGTTAAAAACACTGTCAGCTACATTTCCTTTATCTGACCATTGCTTTGTTTAAGGCAAGGGTGTCAAACTCAAGGCCTGTCGGCCAGATCCAGCCTGCAGGTTGCTTAGATTCGGCCCACAGGGCCGCCCTGGAAACAGCAAAGGACCGGCCCACGGTGCCTCTGCTAACAAAAATGGAGTTTGGGAGCCCATTTTCACTATCACAGCACTCGGGCTACAGGTGCCCCCAACACAAGTGATGTCAAGCTGGCCATGCCCCCTGCCCCCCCACCCCCCTGAGGTCAAACACAATCCTGATGTGGCCCTCAACGAAATTGAGTTTGACACCCTTGGCTTAAGGCTCTTCCTCCTGTTCCTCAAGGTTATTCCTTGTTGCCATTGCACCTCTTGATCCCAGTCCACCGGCCGGAAAGCTGGGTTCGAGACCTGAGCACTGTGTGATGGGGTGAGCTCCCATGACTTGCCCCAGCTCCTGCCAACCTAGCAGTTTGAAAACATGCAAATGCAAGTAGCTATGGAGATTCTCAGTCACTCAGGTCATGGCTGTCCCAAAGGTGCTTTTTCAAGAGGCAACTGGACTTTCTGGTTTTTCTTTGAAGATGTTTCGCTTCTTATCCAAGAAGCTTCTTCAGCTCTAAGAGTGGAACTGAAGAAGCTTCTGTATTCAGAGCTGAAGAAGCTTCTTGGCTGAGAAGCAAAACGTCTTCAAAGAAAAACCAGAAAGTCCAGTTGCCTCTTGAAAATGCACCTTTGGGGTAAATACAAGTACATAAATAGTTACCGCTTCGGCAGGAAGGTTACTGCATTCCATGTGCCTTGGCATATAGTCATGCTGGCCACTTGACAGTGGAGGAGTCTTTGGACAACTCTGGCTCCTTTGGCTAGGAAACAGATGTGCAATACCCCCTAGAGTCAGACATGAATGAACAGGGAAAATCTTTACCTTTTAATTTATTTTATTTTATTTTATTTATTTATTAAAATTTCTATGCCGCCCAACTCCCGGGGGACTCTGGGCGGCTAACTACAGGTATAGAAATATAATCAATAAAAAACAATTTTAAAAACATGTTAAAATACTATCAATCTTTTAAAAGAACTTTCACTCATACCCTGCCTGCCGGAAGAGCCAAGTTTTTATTGCTTTACGGAAGGCCAGCAGGGTGGGGATAGTCCTGATCTCTGGAGGGAGTTGGTTCCAAAGGGAGGGGGCTCCCACAGAGAAGTCTCTCCCCCTCGGCCCCGCCAACCGGCATTGCTTGGTCGATGGGACCTGGAGGAGACCAACTCTGTGGGACCTAACCGGTCGTAGGGAGGTATGTGGCAGGATGCAGTCCCGAAGGTAACCTGGCCCTGAGCCATGTAGGGCTTTAAAGGTAACAACCAACACCTTAAATTGGATCCAGAGACTAATGGGCAGCCAATGCAGCTGGCGGAGGATCGGTGTTACGTGGGTGCATCTAGGTACACCTACCACAGCTCGCGCAGCTGCATTTTGCACCAATTGCAGTCGCCGGACACTCTTCAAAGGTAACCCCATGTAGAGCGCATTGCAGTAATCCAGCCATGAGGTGATAAGGGCATGAGTGACTGTGAGAAGTGCCTCCTTCTCCAAGTAGGGTCGCAATTGGTGCACAAGACATACTTGTGCAAAGGTTCCCCTAGCCACAGCTGAAAGATGTTGTTCCAATTTTAGCTGTGGGTCTAGGAGGACACCCAAATTGCGAACCCTTTCTGAGGGAGCTAATTTCTCCCCCCCAAGAACCAAGGAGGGATAATTGGTCAAGTCCTTAGGAGGCAATATCCACAGCCACTCAGTCTTGTCAGGGTTAAATTTTAGCCGGTTCTTCCCCATCCAGACCCTAACATCGTCCAGGCAGCGGCCCATTATGTCTACGGCTTCCCCGAATTGAGACGGGGTGGAGATGTATAACTGGGTATCGTCAGCATATTGCTGATACCTCACCCTGTGTCGTCGGATGATCTCACCCAGTGGCTTCATGTAGATGTTAAACAGGATGGGCAAGAAGACTGAGCTCTGCGGCACCCCACATAGTAGGGGCCTAGGGCTCGACCTCTGCCCCCCTGTCAACACCAACTGCGTCCTGTCAGAGAGGAAGGAGGAGAACCACTGCAAAACAGTGCCGCCCACCCCCCCCTCTCCGAGACGACGCAGAAGGATACCATGGTCAATGGTATCGAAGGCCGCTGAGAGGTCAAGTAGCACCAGGATAGAGGAATAACCCCCATCCTGGGCTCACCAGAGGTCATCCATCAGGGTGACCAAAGCCGTTTCCATACTGTAGCCGCGCCTGAAACCTGATTGAAAGGGATCCAGAAAATCAGTGTCATCCAACAGCCGTAGGAGCTGGAGTGCCACCACTTTCTCAACAACCTTCCCTGCGAAGGGAAGGTTGGAGACTGGACGGAAGTTCTTTAAATCTGCCGGGTCCAGGGAAGGCTTCCTGAGGAGGGGTCTCACCACCGCAGCTTTTAAGGGCTGTGGGACGGACCCCTCTCTCAAAGAAGCGTTGACCAACGCCTGGAGCCAGCCACGTGAAACCTCCCTGGTGGCTGAAACCAGCCAGGAAGGGCACGGGTCCAATAAACAAGTGGCGGAGCTTATCACTCCTATGGCCTTGTCTACATCCTCAGGAGTCACCGGTTCAAACCTATCCCATATAACCGGACTAAGACCTGCCCCAGTCGTCTCGGCCTGTACTGCCCAATCGGAGTCCAGGTCTGTCCGAATCTGAATGACTTTATCCGCCAGAAACTGAGAAAATTCCTCAGCTCTACCCTGCAAGGGATCTCCGCCTTCCTCCTTAGCAAGAAGGGTGCGGGTCACCCTAAACAGGGCGGCTGGGCGGGAGTCAGCGGACGCAATAAGAGCGGAAAAATGGGAACATTTTGCCGCCCGTATCGCCACTAAGTAAGACTTAATGAAAGTTCTTAAAAGTGTCCGGTCAGACTCAGCTTTACTAGATCTCCATCGTCGCTCTAGGTGTCTCTTGTGGCGCTTCATCTCCCGGAGTTCCTCGGTAAACCAAGGAGCCCTCCTGGATCCACTTCCACGGAGAGGTCGCAAAGGCGCAATCCGATCCAGAGCCCCCGTTGCTGCCTGATTCCAGGCCGCGACCAGAGACTCGGATGAACTGTGTACCAGGGATTCAGGTATTTCCCCAAGTTCCCTCTGGAATCCGTCAGGTTCCATTAGGCGCCTGGGGCGGAACCACTTAATTGGTCCCGCCTCCTTGTGGTGGAGGAGTGGTGTCATGAAATCCAACCTCAGAAGGAAATGATCTGACCACGACAAGGGTACTGTGACTAAACCCCTCAGCCTCAGATCATCTTTCCACTGCCCCGAGAGAAACACAAGGTCAAGCGTGTGACCACCCTCATGAGTCGGACCCTGAACTACTTGGGTCAGGTCCATGGTTGTCATGGAAGCCATGAACTCCTGGACTGCCCCCGAGGCTTCGCCGGGCGATGGCAGATTAAAGTCCCCCAGCACCATCAACCTGGGGAACTCAATCGCCAGCCCTGCAACCACCTCGAGCAGAACAGGCAGGGCCTTTGCAACGCAGCCAGGAGGCAGGTACGTTAGCAAAAGGCCCACCTGAACCCCTAAGTCCAACTTCAGAAGGAGCATCTCACACCCAACAATCTCCGGGGCAGGGCTCCTTCGAGGACACAGATTCTGGCGAGCTATGATAGCCACTCCTCCACCCCTTCCCTGGGGTCGCGGCTGATGCTGGACCGAGAACCCGTCCGGGCATATCTCCGAAAGGGGCACCCCCTCCTGGCCCAGCCAGGTCTCGGTAATACATGCCAGGTCAGCCCCCTCTTCTAGGATTAAATCCCGGATAAGGGGGTCTTGTTGGTAATCGACCTGGCGTTTAACAGCAGCAGCTTGAGCCCAGGGCCCTGACATCCCTGGTTATTGATCTATTGATATATAGAAGCCACCCATCTTCCTCATAGACTGACTATAAGAGTCGCTTTATCAGGGAGATGGACAACATATAAATTTAGCAAACAAACAAACAAATAAATAAAATATAACCTTATAATAAAAATAGCATTAGCTTACATCTGTTTGGGTTTCAGGTTCGGTCCATCTAAGGATGACTTACAAGACCTTTGGACACAGTCTAATGTTGCCTGCACCAGAAACACAAGTGTGTTATTCTTTTTATAAATTACACGGATAATAAAGGCCATCAGTGTGAAATGCTTCTTCTCCACAGAACTTCAACATGACATGTTCACATCATTGTGTGGCAATAATGGAAAATAAATTAATTACTTCTGATGAACTGTAGCATAAGCTCCTTTAAAGAGAGAGAGAAATTCAGCAAAGGGGATAAATTCCAAAATAGCTCTGCATCCTCTTAGCAGTTCAGTATGAATATGCTCCAACAAAAATATGAACAAAATAAAGGATAACATCTACCTATAACTGTGATGGCAAACCTATGGCACGTGTTCCACAGGTGGCACGCGGAGGCCATGCGAGGTGTTGCCCTATATCAGTTCCAGCGTGCATGTGTGCGCTGGCCAGCTGATTTTTGGCCTTCTTTTCAGCTGTTTTCGCTGTCCCCAGGCTTCAGGGAAGCCTCCTGAAGCTTGGGGACGGCGAAAAATGAGCCAACGGGCCACTTCCGGTTGGCCCGTTGGGCTGTTTTGGCTCTTCCTAGGCTTCAGGAGTCTGTTGTGAGCCCTGTGCACATGCGCGTGGGGTAATGGGGGGAGCATGCATGTGGGGAGGGGAAGCGCAGGGGTTGTGCATATGCATGGGGGAGGACATGGGTGTAGGCATGTGCATGCACGCTAACGCACACGCACACACCCTTTTGGCACACGAGCCAAAAAAGGTTCGCCATCACTGAACCACAACTTTCTAATTCAGATATCTTCTCCATGTAAATTTGCTACCTCAAAATTTGGGACATTTGGGTTTGTGAAAAAATGGTCACATAATTATGTGTGGTTGAGTCAATCATCATTATAAGAATATTTTGAGAGCGTCTGGTGCCTTTTATTCAATTTGTTAACTTCTAATTCATATGTGAACAAAATGTGAGATAATTATTTTGAGTTCATTAATTGTTACAAATTTAGCAAATTGATTTTCCTTTTTAACGTTTCTGGTCTAATGCAATGAACTTTTTTTTTCCTGGAAAAGCATTTGAAGTATTTTTTTTTCCATGTCATTGAATTAAGAAAAAGAAAAGCAAAAAAACAGACAAACCCCCAAACAAAAATGAATTAATTACTAGTAACAACATAAGAAGAGCTGTGCTGGTGTTATAATTATTATTTTTGGTGCCTTCAAGTTAAATTTTGATGCCTGATGACTGCCTGGAATAGTCCCCGCAGTTTTCTTGGCAAGATTTTTAGAAGTAGTTTGACATTACCTCTTTTCTAGGGCTGAGAGAGGATGACTGGTCCAAAGTCACCCAGTTGGCTTTGTGTCAAAGGTGGAACTAGAACTCATCATCTCCTGGGTTTCAAGCCTGGTGATATACCGTAATCTCTACACCAAACTAGTCCTCCTCTTCCTCTACTTCTTCCACTTGCTAAGCAACCTAGAACTAAGAAGAAATTTCCAGACGGAACAATTAATCAGTGGAACAGCTTGCCTCCAGAAGTTGTAAATGCTCCAACATTTAAGAAGAGATTGGACAACCGTTTGTCTGAAGTGGTGTAGGGTTTCCTGTCTAAGCAGGGGGTTGGACTAGAAGACCTCCAAGGTCCCTTCCAACTCTGTTATTTTATTAGAGATGTCATATTGGCACATCTGGGAAAACCCAAATCTGAAGTCTCCCGTGTTTTCCCCACCCAAAAGAAAGTCCAAGTCCCTTCCCCTGCACCCACAAGTCCATCACATGGTCCAATCAATCCACCGTCCCAACTGGAGATGCCTCCCAGTCACCCCACTCCAGGTGCAGGCTGAACGTCCTTGACTCCCAGAGAAAAGAATGTTGTTATGGCTATCTATCTCTACCCACTCCATGCAACCCCCTCCCAGTTTTCCACAGCACTAAGTGTGGCAGCCCTGAAGATCCAAAAGAAAAGATGGCGTCCAGGGCTGACATTCTATTCTATTCTATTCTATTCTATTCTATTCTATTCTATTCTATTCTATTCTATTCTATTCTATTCTATTCTATTCTATTCTATTCTATTCTATTCCATTCTGAGCCGAGGTGGCGCAGTGATTAAAAGCAGCACTGCAACTACTTCAGTGACTGCTAGTTCAGCAGTTCAGCTGTTCAAATCTCACCAGGCTCAAGGTTGACTCAGCCTTCCATCCTTCCGAGGTGGGTAAAATGAGGACCCAGATTGTTGGGGGCAATATGCTGAACTCTGTAAACCGCTTAGAGAGGGCTGCAAAGCTCTATGAAATGGTATATAAGTCTAAGTGCTATTGCTATTACTATTCCATCTCCTCCTCCTGCTCCTCTTCCTCCTGCTCCTCCTACCCCCTTTAGCCTGTACAATTTAAGGCAGCATATACAATGCTCCCCTCTTCTCTTTTCACCATCATCACAATTCTCTCAGGTGGGTAGAGCTGAACCAGAGTGACTGGCTCAAAATCACTCAGCTGGCTTCCGCACCTAAGGTAGGACTAGAACTCCCAATCTCCCAGTTTCTGTCCAGCACCTTAACCATTACAGAAGAAAAATCTCCTATTTGTTCCTTTCAATTCTCATATGGTGAGGCAAAAAAAAAAGTTATGGTACTTTGCTCAACAGTAGTAACTGTGAGAGAGATCTTGGAGTCCTAGTGGACAACCATTTAAATATGAGCCAGCAGTGTGCAGAAGCTGCCAAAAAAGCCAACACAGTTGTAGGCTGCATAAACAGAGGGATAGAATCAAGATCACGTGAAGTGTTAATGCCACTTTATAATGCCTTGGTAAGGCCACACTTGGAATACTGCATCCAGTTTTGGTCACCACGATGTAAAAAAGATGTTGAGACTCTAGAAAGAGTGCAGAGAAGAGCAACAAAGATGATTAGGGGACTGGAGGCTAAAACATGAAGATGAAGAACGGCTGCAGGAACTGGGTATGTCTAGTTTAATGAAAAGAAGGATTAGGGGAGACATGATAGTAGTGTTCCAATATCTCAGGGGCTGTCACAAACAAGAGGGAGTGAAGCTATTCTCCAAAGCACCTGATGGTAGAACAAGAAGCAATGGGTGGAAACTAACCAAGGAGAGAAGCAACTTAGAACTAAGGAGAAATTTCCTGACAATTAGAACAATTAATCAGTGGAACAGCTTGCCTCCAGGAGTTGTGAATGCTCCAACATTAGAACTTTTTAAGAAGAGATTGGATAACCATTTGTCTGAAGTGGTGTAGGGTCTCCTGCCTAAGCAGGGGGTTGGACTAGAAGACCTCCAAGGTCCCTTCCAACTCTGTTATTATTATTAACATTCCTTTCATAAAGAATTTGGAGAAATGCTCATAAGCAAAGGGCAATGTTCTTCTTTCTTTCACCTAGCCAAGGGGTTTGGTCAATATTCAATTTCTCTTTCTTAATCAGCTCTCCAGGACTCTCTAGCCACCCTTCTTTCTCATGAATCAATAAAAATAAAATTCTCAAGTTCTGTTCCCAGGGACTTTCATCCACCATGTAATTGCTTCTTGCCTTTCAATTGTTCTTTTAACATCTCAGCTTATCCTACTGCACCTAGTCCTCAATTAATGACTGCAATTGGGGAAGTCAGATTCACTTAACAATCATGTTGTTTACTTAAGAATTACAGTGATTCACTTATTGATGGATAGGAAATTATTCCAATCAAGAGGTGATATAGGATCTTGCTTCCTTGAAGTCATTCTTACTTAGAAAATAAAACCGAGATTTAATTCTAATTGACAAAATATTTATTTCAGTAGAAAAGTAACAAAAGAATATAAACCTTATTAAGCTACATTGTCTCAGCTAAGAAATCACGTCTGCCTCGGGCGAGGCTCACAGGAGAAGAAGAAAGGAGGAGACGCCTGGAATGCACACATGCGCAGTAAAACATATCACATGTCTGTTTGATTAGAAAATACAGTAAACCTAGAAATATGGCAGAGGTGCTCAACTGGCAATATTCACATTGTGACACTTATCAACTCTGGCAAGAAAGGTCGTAAAATGGGACAAAAGTCGCTTAAAAAAAAAACCACTCCGCAACAGACATTTTGGGCTCAATTTTGGTCGTAGGTTGAGGACTCCCTGTGCAATAGCAAGTGACAGTCCTCCACCGTCTTCACTGAGGAAGTTGGCTCAAAAACACTGCCCAGATATTGGAGTAGGATTCATGTCTTAATATAGAAAATTCTTAAAGTAAAGTCATGAATTTTTGCTTTTGGGCTTAATGGAAAAAGACTTGGGGGATGATTAGGGGACTGGAGGCTAAAATATATAATGAATGGTTGCAGGAACTGGGCCTGGCTAGTCTAGTGAAGAGAAGGACCAGGGGAGACATGATAGCAGTGCTCCAGTATTTGAGGAGCTGCCACAGAGAGGAAGGGGTCAAGCTATTTTCCAAGGCACCCAAAGGCCAGACAAGGAATAATGGATGGAAATTGAAGAAGGAGAGATTCAACCTGGAAAATAAGGAGAAATTTTCTGATAGTGAGAACAATCAACCAATGGAACAGCTTGCCTTCAGAAGTTGTGGGAGCTTCATCACTGGAAGCATTCAAGAAGAGATTGGATTGCCATTTGTCAGAAATGGTGTAGGGTCTCCTGCTTGGGTGGGGGGATTGGACTAGATGACCTACAAGGTCCCTTCCAACTCTGTTGATCTGTATCTGTATCATGGTGGATAAGAAAGAACAACTTGTATTTTGGGGGGCCTTTCCCAAGTTTCCTCTCCACCTTAAAGCTGAGAGTGTCGAATGTTGGCATAAATTGACATCTGAGAATCATTGGCTTTTGCCTTATCTCTTACACCAGGATCGTCCAGCGAAGCGAAGCTTTTCTAATGTTAATCTCCCAGGCAAGACTGTTTTGGCAGCTATGTTTCCCCACAATGACTGATCTCCATTTGTGTTCAGTTTTAGTTGCAAAATGAGCCAGCTCAGCTCTGGACAGGAGAGGCTGAAAATTGGAGGAGAGGAGGAACAGTCTATGGCATATTTAATATAAAAGACAAATGTATTTTTCCTGGTCTCCAAATGGCCCGGTTCATTCATAGTATTAAGGCATATGATTTGCTTATCAATGATTTGTTTAATAATAATGTATTCATTTCTAGTGCACCTTCCAACCAAGGCCCACCTATTCAAGAGACAATGAACATGTCGGAACGTCAAAGAAAGCCAATAATTACAGACCTTTACAACATGAAATTAGAAAAGCGTGTAAACAACCTAATAAAAACCAATCAATTTACAGTCCCTGAAAGAGCAAAAACCAATTAAGGCACATGTGATCGCATATTCTTTTTAAACTGCCAGTAAATCAATTTTTATATAAAAATCAATAAAACAAAAATGCTCCATGCCATTAGGTATTAGGTTTCCCACACACAGCCCTAAATCCCATGACAACTTAGAGCAATGTATTCAGTGGTGGGTTCCTACTGGTGCGGTCCACTCTATAGCACCGGTAGCGGCCCGCTGGTGATGTCACAGTACCGGTGCGGTTGGTTGCTGGTGCCTGGCCGCCGCCATTTTTTAAAAAAAAATTTTATTTTTTTTTAATTTTCTTCTGCACATGCCCAGAAGCCGAGCTTCCGGCACTGTGCATGTGCTGCCTTCCTACCCCACAGTGAGTCAAAGCAGGGGAGGATGGCTGAGGGAGCGCGTGAGACGCTGAAAGAACGGGCGGCAGGAGCTATCTCCATTCCCCTCCCTTCAGCAGTCTGAGAAGCCATGAACGTGGGGTGATGATCCCAGGCATTTTCGCACGTTCGAGGCTTCTCGAGCTGCTGAGGGGAGGGGGAACGGGCGGCAGGAGCCTAGGATCATCGAATGGGGAGAAGCATTCAGGCTGAACAGAGCCTCCTAGAAGAACCGCTGCCACGGTCTTGCTGCACCCACTGTGGGGTGCTGCGTTGCGGGTGGGCAGTGCCCCCCCACTTCTCTGGCCGCTGCCAAGCTCCCGATGCCCATGCCCACCTGGTCACATGGCTGGCAAGCCACACCCACAAAATAAGCCACGCCCACAGAGTGGTAGTAAAAAAATTAGGAACCTGCCCCTGAATGTATTATACAGAATAACCCAGTTTGGAAGGGACCTTGGAGGTGCTCTAGTCAACCCCCCTGCTCAAGCAGGAGAACCTATACCATTCCAAACAAATGTCTGTCCAACCTCTTCTTAAAAACTTCCAGTGTTGGAGCGCCCACAACTTCTGGAGGCAAGCTGTTCCACTGATTAATCGTTCTCACTGTCAGGAAATTTCTCCTTAATTTTAGGTTGGATCTCTCTTTGATAAGTTTCCATCCCTTACTTCTTGTCTTGCCCTCAGGTGCTTTGGAGAATAAATCAAGCTCCTTTCCTCTCCCCAATTCTTCTCTTCATATGTTTTAGTCTCAAACCCGCTAATAATCTTTGTTGCTCTTTCCTGCACTCTATCTAGAGTCTCAACATCTTTTTCATATCATGGTGACCAAAATTATACTCAGTATTCCGAATGTGGTCTTACCAAAGCAATATAAAGTGGTACTAACATGTCACATGAGCTTGATACTCTCTCTCTGCTGATGCAGCCGAGGATTGCATTGGCTTTTCTGGCAACTGCAGTACACTGCTGGCACATACATATTGTTGTGACTTGCCTGCGTCCCGTTCAGCTGGTCGAGGATCCAGAGGCCCTAGAGCCACCCGTGGCGTGGCACTATCACCCTGTGTACCTGGCACCTGAGTCTGACAGTGATGAGGACTCAGTGCCAGAGGAGGAGGACCAGCCAGGGCCTTCTGCACCTTCTCAGCTGGTGCAGAGTGAGTTCTCAGAGGAAGAGGAGCCTCTGCTGGATGCTAGGGCTCACAGAGCAGCCAGCAGAAGGGATCAGCTTTACAGCCGGAGGTCTCCTCGCAGGTAAAACTGAGGGCTAATGAGCTACGCCCTCAGGCTATTTAAGTCCTGGAGCACGCCTGAATTGTTGCTGGAAGCAACACCTGTGTTCTGCGAGCATTCAAGACATCTTTGTTCCAGCTCTGATTTCTGTATTTTTTGAAATAACAACTCATTGCTTTGGATTTCGGGACTCCTGCCAACTCCAGTGAGTATCAAGATAAGAACTCAGTAATTGCCAGCTTTGCTTTGAACATTTGAACTCTGGCTGAAAAGCTCACGGAGATAATATTCACCAAGACTCCCGTGCCGTTTGTTTCTGGACTTTGAAAAAACACTGACTCTTTACTAAGAATATTTATTAGTAAAACTTCTTGATTTCTTTTGGCAAACGGTTGTGTGTGTGTCTTTTCTGAGGGTTCCTGTGCTGGGACACAACACATATATACATAGCAATAGCAATAGCTCTTAGACTTATCTACCACTTCATACTGCTTTTACAGCCCTCTCTAAGCAGTTTACAGAGTCAGCATATTGCCCCCAACAATCTGGGTCCTCATTTTACCGACCTTGGAAGGATGGAAGGCTGAGTCAACTTTGAGCGGGTAAGAATCGAACCGCTGGCAGTCAGCAGAATTAGCCTGCAATAATGAATTCTAACCATTGCACCACCATGACTCTTTTTTTAATAGATATATTCTTTTTTAATGTGTATTACTCTTTTTTAAAAAAAATAGTTTTTATTAAGTTATTTACATTTAAAAAACATACAAAAAGAGAAAGACAATAACAAATACATAACAAACATAAAGAAAAAAAACCTTATACGTACAGTATATGCAACCATACAGAGCCTATGGTTTACAGTTGTGTATTGGGGGGGAAATCACCCATGATTATGGCTTATTAAGCCATAATTAGGATAAACCAAGATCTAGCAAGATGGGTGAACTTAGTCATCAGATAGTACGTGGTTGGGATAGCTGCATTTGTCCATCCAAGCTATGCCACCTGCACAGCAATTCCAATTCTTTTCAAAATCAAGAAGAAGTAAAGGGTCTGCAAGAAGTTATGGTTTCATTTATTGAGTTCAGGAGTTGTTAGGCTGATATGCTCAGGCCATTTTTGATTTTCAATTGTCATATCCAAAGAGTTCTGGATTCATTTTGCATCACCTCCAATAGAACTAAGGACATGTTGAAAAAAAGAGAACCAGTAAGACAAACGCTAAGGGCAAAACCAAAGGTGACTCTGAAAGCAAAGAAAGTGGATGTCCATTGGGAGAAAAGCTCTTTTGTTTTACTATCTTCAGCTCCCTGATTGAGGTTAAGCTACTGGCCAGTGAATCTTGTTATGGCATCTGAAATTGCTCAACACTGCTAGGACCTGTTAAATGGAGGGTGTGTGAACTCTGGCCCCAGAGTGGCCTGTTAATTAAGCTTAGACTCAAGGAGTCTTCCCAAAATAAAGATAAGGTTTCCGCTGTCCAGTCATGTCTAACTCTATGGGGTAATGTTTATTTTAGTTTCTTAGCCAAGGGAGCCAGTCTTGTACAAAGACAATTTCCATGGTCATGTGGCCAGCGTGATTGTATGCTGATGTACACGGAACGCTGCTACCTTCCCACTGAAGTGGTACCTATTTATCTACTCGCATTTGCATGCTTTCCAACTGCTAGGTTGGCAGGAGCCGGAGCAAGTTAATGGGAACTCACCCCATCATGCCGCTCTCGGGACTCGAACCTGGGCTATCACCTTTGTAGTTGACAAGCTCAGTGTCTTCATTTGTGGGTGTGAGAGAGAGGAGCAGGAGAAATGATTTAGGGGTAGCTGTGAAACCTTGAAATAAAAGCCTAACTGATCAAGGTTTCTCTAAAAATAATACTTTGGTGATTGGGGGTGGGTGGGATGTGTGGAAAACAAAATGCATTATTTTCCTTGTCTTTAACATTTTGTAAGCAAAACCAGACCTGTATTTTTCCCTTGAGTCTTTAATTGCAAAAGTCAACACAAATATCAGCTGCATTAAACAGCTGACTTTATCTACAGTAAGTTCAGAAGCAAAGCTAGGTCAGCTTTGGATGGTGCTTAGATAAGAGATCACCAATAGTCTTTCCCCAGTTGCTCAATGAAAAGAAAGGTCAATACTTTAAAAAATGTTTTAGTGAAACTGCCATTCCTACTTTAAGAAAAAAGTTGAATTTGGATAGGGTGAGTTAGAGATGTCCACCCAATTGCTTGTCACTAAAAAAAAAATTATCTTGTTTAGATTTGAGCTTTATTCCGAATTGGGAATAATTCCAAAGTACTAGATAAATAGAGATCTGGTAATCATATTGCTTGTGTTAAATGAAAAGATTGATTTAATTTTTAAAAAAATTTGTACCTCCCATAGCAATAGCAATAGCACTTAGACTTATATACAGCTTCATAGTGCTTTACAGCCCTCTCTAAGCGGTTTACAGAGTTCAGCATATTGCCCCCAACAATCTGGGTCCTCATTTTACTGACCTCAGAAGGATGGAAGGCTGAGTCAACCTTGAGCCTGGTAAGATTTGAACAGCTGAACTGCTGAACTAGCAATCACTGGAGTAGTTGCAGTGCTGCTTTTAACCACTGTGCCACCTCGGCCCATGTGATCTCTAGCATGCTATTCAAAAGCCAAATATCACTCTGGCTTTGAAAGAGTGTGCATACCAGAGGTCGGTTCTTCCCGGTTCGGACCGGTTCGCCCGAACTGGTAGCAACCCGCTGGTGATGTCATAAAGATGTCACAGAATTGGTTCTGTCAGTGCTGGTCCATGGACGCTGCCATCTTTTTTTGAAAAAAAAATTTTTTTTTGAGTTTCCGGCACTGTGCATGCGTTGCCATCTTGTTTTTGGCTTTTTGGGGAGGGGGGTTATTTTTCGGCACTGCGTATGAAGTGGCCACACGGCATGGGAGGAAGTGAACCGGCAGCGAGGTAACTTAGAACCCACCCCTGATGCATACCTTTGTTTTTATGAGAGCCAGTTTGGTATAGGGGTTAAAGGCAAATGGGCTAGAAATAAGGATACCAAAAGTTCTAGTCCTGCCTTTGGGACAGAAGTCTGCTGGTTGGTCTCAGGCCAGTCACTTTATCTCAGCCCCAGGAAGAAAGCAATAGCAAGTCACTTATTAAAATCTTGCCAAGGAAACTGCATGGATTTGTCCATGTAGCCAGTAGGAGTCAAGTCGTTGCAATCTTTTTATTTTGCATATCTTTTTGAAGCTCCTTCTCTAATTCCTTGCACTCTTCTTCCAATTTTTTTCTGTATGTTTCTTCTTTGTTTATTTCTCCTACTCATATATGTCATGACTAATCCTCTTAAATATGCTTTGGCTGTATCCCATACAATTTGTAATGAGGTATCCCTCTTTCTATTTTCTTTGAAGAAAAATTTCATTTCTTTTTCTACAAATTGTTGAAATTCTTTTTCATTTAATATTTCTTGATTTAATGTCCATCTAGTCCTTTTCCTTCGTCCTTTCCAAGTAATTATTATCAGATTATGATCAGCCCATGTGCCAGTTTCAATATTTATATGTTGTATATTAGATAGCAAATCCAAAGACATCCACGACATATCTATTCTTGACCATGACATATGTCTAGAAGAGTAAAATGTGTATTGTAGGAGTCAAGTCAATTGACTTGAAGTAAAAATAATACACATGGTCATTGATCTGCAACAGCTCATTTAGTGAACTGTTTACACTTATGACCATTGAAGCAACCCCATGGTCACATGATTCAAATTCAGACACTTGGCAATTGGCTTGCATTCATATGTATGTATTCATGATGATTGCAGGGTCCCAGGGTCATGAAGATCACTTTTTGTGACCTTCTGAAAAGCGAAGTCAATGGAGAAGCCACATTCACTGAACAACCATGCTACTAATTTAACAACTGCAGTGATTCACTTAACAATTGTGGCAAGAAAGACCGTAAATGGGGCAAAATTCACTTAACAACAGTCTTGCTTAACAACAGAAATGTTGGGTTCAATTGTGGTCGTAAATCGAGGACTACCTATAATACGATGTATCAATTCTGGATAAGAAAGTCAAAAAGATCTGAATAGCAGATGTGGCAGTAACTGGAGACAGGAGAATACATAGAAGAGAAAGAACTGGAGAAGATAACAAAATACAAAGGCCTGCAAACAGAAATAAAATGACTGTGGCAAAAGAAAGCGAAGTTAATACCAATAGGTGCCTTAGGTGTAATCCCAAAACAACTGGAGCACCACTTGAACACCATTGGCATTGACAAAAATCACCATCAGTCAATTGCAAAAGGCAGCTTTACTTGGAATAGTGTTGTGGCCCGCCCGCAGCTTGTGCAGTCTGGGCCTTTGGAACCTTCAGTACCTCTTGGCAGTGCTGAGAAAGGAGGGGCTACTCCTTTCCTGAATGCAAGAGCACGCAGGGCTGCCAAGAGGCAGAAAGGTTTACTCCGGAGGAGGTCTACTCGGGAGTAAGACTTGGGGCTAATTGGCCACTCCCCTAGTCTATTTAAGAACAGTCGATGCAGCTGGGAAGTTGCAGAGAACAACTTTGGAAAAACCCGTCTGAACAGAGTTTGTTTTGTGATACCTGTTTTCTGTTTATCTGTCGTCGTCTTGTTATCAGAGACTGAATTCTAGGAACTTTGCCAACTCTAGAAAGCTCCGTAAGATAACTGGATTTAATTTACTCTGGATTTAATTTACTCGTCATTGTTTGTGACCTCTTTGAACTAATACCATCTATTAATGAAGTTAATTAGTAGCTGGTTGTTTGCTAACAAAGACTGTTTGTAACTTGGTGTGTGCATTCTTTACTGATAAAAGGTTTATTAGTAAAAGTGTTGCATTAAACTGCTTGTGTGGTTGTGTGCTTTGTGGGGACAGAACAAATAGCTTACATCCTGAGGCAATATCTTTAACAGCATCAAAACATCCACATCTGCCTATCGCAGGTCCTTGGGAAGGACTCGATAGGCGGACAATAATGTCAAATCCAGTCTAAACATTTGGCCGACTATGTAAGCAATTATAATCATAATAATACATTTTTAAGTCCCTACAAAAAAGGGGGAAAGCTTGGCACGCACATAAGCTGAATGTTGAGTTGAAGAATGTGCACGATTACTTACTTGGCTTTTGAATTGGATTTAGATCACCTTTCTGTAGCTCCTGCCCCCCCAATAATGTTTAATACAGCACCACCCCAGCAAAAGAATTGCAGTCCAAACAAAAAAAAACCTGGAACTATTCAAAGCACAGCCATCCAACTAAAGCACAACCATCCAACTTCAACACTTTTCCACATGAGGATCTGCTATAGCGATAGTCTCCACTGTTTCCTGACTCTGATTGCCACGTGGCCCCTTTCGGGAGATTGTTAAGTCTGGAAGTAATTATTTTTTATTTTATAAATGTATTTGATTATTGCAGAGTCAGGACGAATGGTTCTGGAGGTGGTAGTCTCTTGCCCTCTCTCTTTCTTCAAAAATATAAATTGATTGTTATCTGCTATTTGGTTGACTAAACATTAGTATGATGAGCCAAAGGGCCAGTGGTAGGTTCCTACCGGTGCGAACCACTCTATGGCACCGGTAGCAGCCAGCGGATTGCAAATTTGCGTGTGACAGCTCCGGTGCCATTTTTGCTGGTCCGTCGCGTGCCACAATCTTTTTCCCACAATTTTTCGGCTTTTTTTGCTTCATGCACATGCGCAGAAGCAAAATCTCACAAGGAGACACGTGCGCATGAGATTTCAGCGAGATTTCACTTCCGCACATGCACGGAAGCAAAAAATCACCAAAATTATTGTGTCGTGAAGGGAAAAGACGAGACGTGAGGAACTCTAACCGTAACATTTATTTAACAGAGGAACACAACTGACAGGAGGCAGCTTCTGTCTTACAGCTCTCTATTTATACCCCCTGAACAACAAGCATCCACCAATCACAGTGCCTGTATTTCCCGCTCCTTTGGGAGCCTCCTAGTGGTGCTCTCGGACATTACACCCCTTCCCCCTAAGTTGGAGCATGAGTAATCCGCTAGGTACGCCAGACGCCTTCTAATACAACTAGACCTTCTCAGCTCTCTTAGGACTCCGGTAGGGCAACCCTCCGGCCCCCCGCTGACAGGTGGCTGGTCCAGATCCATCGTTGGGGCTAGCGTGTGCTCCCCGTCGTTCCCAGTGTCAGAATCAGGTAAGTTTGCAGCATGGGACTGACTCCCTGGTTGCGGTACAGACTCTTTGGCATGACTCCCTTCCTCCTCAGGTGGGTTATTGTCAGTGACAGGTACGGGGCTGGAGTCAGCCAATTTCCCCCAACGGGACCGAATTTGGTCGAGGTGGCGGTGCCACTCCTGGCCATTCTCTAACAAGATTCTATATGAGCAGGGCCCGCAAATAGCCACGACCACCCCGGGGACCCATAGAGGACTACCTGTGTAATTACGGGTATACACTGGGCTCCCAATCTGGAACGAACGACCTGGTCGGGCCGAATTGAGAGGTTTTTCCGTTGAGTATTGGGGATGCAGGCGGTCAAGTGTGGTTCGTAGCCGCCTGCCCATGAGCAATTCTGCGGGCGTCTTATTGGTGGCTACACACGGGGTGGTGTGCTGTGTGAGGAGCAATTCTGCTATTTTCGTTTGCCAATCCCCTGGGCCTAACTTTGTGAGGGTCTCCTTTGTTGTGTGGATCATGCGTTCGGCCATCCCGTTTCCCGCTGGGTGCCATGGCGCAATCAACCCATGTCTGATTCCTAAACCCGCCAGATAACCCTCAAACCTTGTGGATGTTAATTGAGGACCATTATCCGAGATTAATACATCTGGATAACCATGCGTCGCAAATAACGACTCCAAACATCTAATTAATGCATCTGAGGTGGTGGTGGACATTAAACGGACCTCCAGCCATTTGGAGAATGCATCAACTACCACTAAGAACATTTGGCCCCTAACCGGGCCCGCAAAATCCACGTGAATACGTGACCACGGGCTAGCAGGAGTTTCCCACTTCTGCGGGGTGGCCTTTGGTGGGGCTGCACGGTTTTCCTGGCAAGGGGAGCAAATGGATACTCGGTGTTCTATGTCCCTGTCAAGCCCCGGCCACCAGACATATCCCCTGGCCAAAGCCTTCATACGGACGATGCCGGGGTGACCCCGATGCAAAAGATCCAGGGTCTGTCTCCTAAATTGTTGTGGAATTATCACCCGCTCCCCCCACAATAAACATCCCCGCATCACAGAAAGTTCAAACCGACGCGCTATGAATGGTGAAAACTCGACAGCCACTGTGTCCACAGGCCACCCCCTCAAAACCCAAGTCATGACTTTAGACAAAAGATGATCACGTGCCGTGGTCAGGGCGATGTCAGCAGCGGAGATCTGTAGGTTGATGTTGCTGATGTGCAGTACTGTTGATGCTGGGGCTGGATCTTCAAGTAAGATAGGTAGGGGGCAGCGACTGAGGTCATCGGCGTGGGAGATGTGGCGTCCAGGTCGGTAGATCAACCTGTAGTCATAGTTGGCGAGGAACACGGTCCATCGAGTCATTCTAGGCGAAAGAATCTGAGGAGTAGGACGGTTGCCAGCTAATAACCCCAGGAGTGGCTGATGGTCAGTTACGAGATCAAAGGTACGGCCATAAATGTAATGATGGAATCTGCGCACCCCCGCTATCAGCGCTAAAGTTTCTTTATCAATCTGGCCGTAATTACGCTCAGGGCCAGCTAGGGTGCGGGAAAAAAAAGCAATCGGGGCCTCCTCCCCATTAGGTAAGCGATGGCTAAGTACAGCCCCCACCCCATAGGGAGATGCATCGCATGCAAGGACTAGCGGTAAGTTGGTACTGTATTGTGCTAAAACTGTATTCGATGTGAGGAGACGCTTGACTGCAGTGAATGCCTGTGCCTCCCTGGCCCCCCAATGCCACGGGGACCGGGCGTCCAGTAGTCTATGCAATGGTTCCGCTACAGTTGCTTTGTGTGGCAGGAAAATCGCGTAAAAATTTAAAAGGCCGAGGAATGCCTGCAGTTCCGTTCTAGATGTTGGAGCAGGGGCTTCCACTATAGCTTTGATTTTATTAGCTGTGGGGTGGATCCCCTTAGAATCAACTAAGAAGCCTAGAAACTCAACACTGTGTGTTGCAAAAACGCATTTGTTCTGTTTGACTCTCAAGCCAACTGACTGAAATTTGGACAGTACTGCTCGCACTCGCGACAGCAATTCAGATCGGGATGAAGCGGTGACCAAAACATCATCAAAGTATGGCACCGTCCCTGGAATTCCATGCAAAAGACGTTCCATGAGACTTTGGAAGATCCCAGGGGCGGTGCAAATACCGAATTGCAGGCGGCGGCAGCGGAAGGCGCCCCTGTGAGTAATGATGGTCTGAGCCTCTGCAGCTAAATTGTCCACAGGCAGTTGTTGGTACGCCTGTGACAAGTCTAACTTTGCGAAAATGTTTCCCCCCCCTAAGGAGTGAAGCAGATGGTGGACGATGGGTACCGGGTAAGCGTGGGACTGCAGAGCGCGGTTCACAGTGCACTTGTAGTTTGCGCACAATCTAATAGACCCGTCAGGCTTGACCGGTGTGACGATAGGTGTTTCCCATCGCGCCTGATCTACAGGTTCTAATATTCCTTGCTGCAAAAGGCGGTCTATCTCGGCATCCACCTTGGGCAATAGTGCTAAGGGGACTCTCCTCGGCTTGAGGCGGATTGGGGCTACAAGTGGATCAAGGCTGAATGATACGGGGGTGCCCGTGTACTTTCCCAATTTGCCATCAAAAACCATCGGGAACTCTGCGGCCATCATTGCTCCTACGTCCTCCCCCTTGACAGCATTAATGCCCTCCAATGTGAGGCCGAGGGCAGGGAACCAATCTAATCCCAAAAGGCTTGTGAGGGGACCATCCACTATAACAAGGGGTAATTTGCCTGAAAATGTTTTAAATTGAACGGGGAACTTTCCCTTGCCTATTATAGGAATGGTAGACCCCTGGTAGTCTCTAAGGAATAGTGGGCAGGGCTCAAGGCGCTTCTTTGATGCTCTCGGGAAAATGCGCTTTAACGTGCTCCACGACACGATGGACAGAGCGGAACCTGTGTCCACTTCCATAGGGCATGGCTTATTGCCGAGCAATACAGTTACAGTAAATTTCTCACTTGGGGACAGCTGGTTTTGTTTGATGATGCTAGAGCTGATGTCGGTTGAGCGATAGATTGCGTAGCAGCCCCCTCTTCTCGCTTGGGGCCCCCATGGCTGTCTTCGTTGTTTGTCTGGTGCTGTCTCTCGATATGTAGGAGTTGTTGGGGGCCTTCCGGAACGGCAAACCCTCGCGAGGTGACCCCTGCGGCCACATCGTCGGCAAATTGCGTCTTGAAATTTACATTGGGCTCTTAGGTGATCCCCCCCCGCAACCCCTGCAAGGTGAACGGGATGGGGGGGCGATTCCTCGGACTAGCATCCTTCTGGTTCTCAGCTATGCGGCATACTTCATCGTCAATGGCTAAAGCCCGCTCAAGGTCTTCAGGTAGGCTTCCTATAGCGTTAGTAGCCGAGGTGTGTGTGGCAGGTGCAGTAGCGCCTGTGTCATCCATTTCAGCGAGGGACTGGTTTGACATCTCCGCCGCACGCGCCTCAGCGAGGGCAACTGAGAACGTGAGCCCATGCATGGCAAGGAGACGTCTCTTCAGTCGGCTGTCACGCACCCCAAAAACAAGCCTGTCTAGGAGGTAATCCTCCAAATTCTGGAACTCGCAATAGAGAGAGGCTCTACGGAGTGAAGCCACAAACTGATTCACCGTTTCCCCCTCCTTCTGATTCCTGTGATAAAAGGCATAACGCCTTGCACATCTTGATGGAGGGGGGGCATAGTGGTCCTTCAGCTTCTCCATGAACTCCTCCCACGGAATGCTATGAATGGAGCGTGGGGCGAACAGGGCTTGGGCTGTTTCAAACATTTCTGTCCCGCAAAAGCCCAAAAAGTAAGCCCTTTTTCTATCTCCAGACAGCCCTGTGAATTCATTAGCAATGAGGAAACATTCGAATCGAGCTACATAGGATGCCCATGTCTCCCTAGGCGGATTAAATGGGGCAAACTTATGCTGCGTGGCCATTCTTCCTATGGTGATTATTAAGTCTTTTACTGACAGGCACTCGCCTCACCTTCAGTCCGCTGCAGCCTTTCCTGAGTGGAGTGGTGTTCTACCTTCCTCGTCGCCAGTATTGTGTCGTGAAGGGAAAAGACGAGACGTGAGGAACTCTAACCGTAACGTTTATTTAACAGAGGAACACAACTGACAGGAGGCAGCTTCTGTCTTACAGCTCTCTATTTATACCCCCTGAACAACAAGCATCCACCAATCACAGTGCCTGTATTTCCCGCTCCTTTGGGAGCCTCCTAGTGGTGCTCTCGGACATTACAAAAATCACACATGCGCGTGCGTCCCCTCGCGAGATTTTTCCGTGCATGCACAGAAGCAAAATCGGACAAGGGGGTGCACGCACAACATGGCGATGCGTGCGCAGCACACCAGTAGCGAGGTAAGAGCAACCCGTCCCTGCAAAAGACCACTTAAGTCAGGGGTCCCCAAACTTGGCAACTTTGAGACTTGTGGACTTCAACTCTTGAAGTCCACAAGTCTTAATGTTGCCAAGTTTGAAGACCTCTGACTTAACTCTTAATTGTTTATTTACATTTGAGCCTTCAAGTTACTGCAGACATTCGCCTTGTGTGGGGTCAAGGGGCTGATTTGCCTCTCTCCCCCCTAGGAAGGAAATGCTGAATTCCACTCTAATGAAAGAGTGGACGAGGCAAAATCCAGACTTTTTTAACCGTCCAAGCAGGATTATATTCCCATGCTTCAAAAATGCATTGAAAAGCATGAAAACATATTTATTATGACATCCCAAGAATTCCAGCAGCAAACTGAGCCACTAAACTTTTGGCAGTGAGATTGAGCAGAGGTTCCAGAAAAAAAAATTGGAAGGGGGGAAGAACTATCTGATATAGTATAAAACTCTGCAAATGGCAATCCCAGTTATTAGTGCTTAATTTATAAGAGCTATTTTTTATTCTCCTTTTTTTCTTTCTTCCCGGGATCTGAAGCGAAATTTCAAAGAGAGAAGGATTCAGCAAGTGTTATTTGCTGAAGTCTCGTCTCAGAGTCGTGACTCGGTGATGCAATAAGTGTTCCTCATAAGCTGCACAAAGAGGCTTGCAATAGCAATGTTTTCATTCTTGCTTCCTATGGGAAAGAGACAAGATGGATCTTAAAAGATCAGGAAAATAGGAGAGAGCATACTGTATATAGCTCAGACGAACCGAGCAGAATTGTTGGTATTGTCTGAGCTTGGGCATTCTCCTCCAGATCAGAGGTGGTATTCAGCCAGTTTGGACCGGTTCGCACGAACCGGTAGCGGAACTCGCGGGTGGACCCGCCCACCTGCCCCAGCTCTATGACATCTTTTGTAGGGACATTTTTGAGGCTGGGCGCATGCGCGGAAGGCAGGCATGCGCCAGGGGTGAATTCCTCCCGGTTCAGACCAGATTGCCCGAACCATTAGTGACTCACTGGTGACGCAATGATGGCGTCAGGGATCAGGTTCGGTCAGTGCCGGTCCATGGGTGCCGCCATCTTTTTTGGGGAATTTTTGGTGAATTTTTACGTGTTTCCCCATGATGAGCTCCTCAGCTGTGTTCCGGGCTGAATCCTGCTACTGAGCATGTGCGAAAGTGAAATTTCACGGGGGGAACACACGCGCAAGCTGAGAGAGCGCACGCACGTGAAATGTCGCGATGTGAACCGGTGGCAAAGGTAAGTGGAACCCACCCCTGGCGTGCACGTGAACCAGGCACGTGCGGGGCAAACCACTAACAGGAAAATGGGAAACCCACCCTTGCTCCAGATATTAGTACACTGGTGATGTTATCTAACCTGGCCATAAACATCTGGAAGAGAACAACCAAGCTCAGAAAATATCAAGAAACCTATCACAAGGTGATAGGAAAGAAAAAAGAGAATAAGAAAGAACCGTGTTTTAACCCAACCCACTCACTTACAACAAAGTTTGCTCATCAATTTTCCAATAATTTCCATTTCTCTGGCTATGAGTCCATATTAAATCCTTGTTGCAACCCCCCCAAAAAGTAGCCACAATATTTCAGATTTAAAAGTAAAAATCTACAGGTAGTCCTCGACTTACAACAGTTCATTTAGTGACAATTTGAAGTTACAACGGCACTGAAAAACATGACTTATGACCGTTTTTCACACTTATGACCGTTGCAGCACCCCCCCATGGTCACGTGATCAAAATTCACATGCTTGGCAACTGACTCATACTTATGACCGTTGCAGTGTCCCAGAATCACGTGATCCCCTTTTGCGACCTTCTGACAAGCAAAGTCCAACGGGAAAGCCAGATTGATTTAACAACCGGGTGACTAATTTAACAACTGCAGTGATTCCCTTAACAATTGTGGCACAAAAGATCGTAAAGTGGGGCCAAATTTACTTAACAAATGTCTCACTTAGCAACAAAAATATTTGGGCTCAATTGTGGTCATAAGTCGAGGACTACCTGTACTCTAGAGCAGGGGTCTCCAACCTTGGCCACTTTAAGACTTGTGGACTTCAACTCCCAGAATTCCTCAGCCAGCTTTGCTTTGCTGGCTGAGCTTTGCTCAGGAATTCTGGGAGTTGAAGTCCACAAGTCTTAAAGTGGCCAAGGTTGGAGACCCCTGCTCTAGAGAGTACATGAAACTTTGAGTCAACTATGTCTTTGCTGTAAGCTGCCCAGAGTTGCTCAATTGTAAGATGGGTGACATGGAATGAACAAATGAACGAACAAATGTATGAATGAATGGTCTTTTCCTGAAGATCAACTAGTGCAGTGGTTCTCAACCTTCCTAATGCCGCGACCCTTTAATACAGTTCCTCATGTTGTGGTGACCCTCAACCATAAAATAATAAAATTATTAGGAAACTCAGGGGTGGGTTCTAACTTACCTCGCTGCCATTTCGCTTCCTCCTGTGCTGCATGGCCACGCCCCGTGGGCGCACGTGCGCTTTATGCGCGCACAGATGAGCAGCGCCGAAAATGTTTTTAAAAAATTGGGGGGAAAAGCCAAAAACAAGATGGCGACGCATGCGCATTGCCAGAAATTCGGCTTCTGCGCATGCTCAGAAGTTCCCATGGTACAGATATATATATATATATATATATTGCAGTAGTCTATTTGCATGTGGGTGGACCCGCCTGGAGACGGATAGAGGAGCGGTGTCTCGGTTCCTAAGACGATCGGAAATATGTGTCTTAGGCGACCCCTGTGAAAGGGTCGTTCGACCCTGAAAGGGTCGCGACCCACAGGTTGAGAACCACTGACCTAGTGGAGGGCAACTACTGGATTCCAAGCAAAGTTGCATCTGCTTTATGAAATTACTACAAACAGAGAGCTGTAACATTTGTTTTCCTTTCAAAACTCCAATGCTATAGACCTTTAATAAATAGGTGTTTCTTTTACAAGTTTCTTTTACATCCACCTAAATTTCTGCTGTGATAAAACATTAACTTTTAGGGTAGCACTTTGTTTTGCTAGAGAGCAACGCAATACAGTGGTTAAAATGTTGGACGAAGACTGGGGAAACTTGCTTCAAGTCTCCTCTTTGCCATGGGAATTCATTGGATGATTTTGGGCCAGGCTCTCTCTCTCTCTCTCTCTCTCTCTCTCTCTCTCTCTCTCTCTCTCTCTCTCTCTCTCTCTCTCTCTCTCTCTCTCTCTCTCTCTCGGCCCAACCCATCTCACAAAAATTATTGGAATTTCTCCATCTGATGTAAAATTCATATTGCAGTCTTTAATGTCACGAATTATTAGATTTCAACTCATTCTTTTAAAAAGGATCTTAAGTTCTAAAGTGATCGGAGGTCTTTTAATATGTAGGATTAATGTTACTTTGACATTTTTTATTTAATCTTATTACAACTGCAATTCATAACCCTTTTGGTTTCCCTTTTTTCTATTTGTCTTCTTGGCTTTTAAATAATTAACAAAATATGATATTTGGGTGAAAAAATATGAAATGAGAGAGTGCTGTGTATGCTTTTCCTGAACTCCTGAATGAAAGATGGGATAAGAATCTAGATAAAAGTACACAAACACTTGATCCTAAAAAGCAATAATAAATGTTTCAGAATACAGAATAACAGAGTTGGAGAGGACATCAGAGGTCTTCTAGTCCAACCCTCCCCGCTTAAGCAGGAAACCCTATACCTTTCTGAACCAATCACTGTCCATTCTCTTCTTAAAAACTTCCAGTGTTGGAGCATTCACAACTTCTGGAGGCAAATCGTTCCACTAGTTTATTGTTCTCACAGTCAGAAAATTTCTCCTTAGTTCTAGGTTGCTTCTCTCCTTTAGTTTCCATCCATTGCTTCTTGTCCTGCCCTCAGGTGCTTTGGAGAATAGCTTGACCCCCTCTTTTTTATGGCAGAATATACCTATGGAGGCAGTAGTGGATGCCATGGAATGATATACAAAAAACACTTTGCATCACAGAACTATCGCTTAATTTAAGGAAAAATGGAGGACCAAAAGAGAGGGAGGGAGAGAGGAAAAGAGAGGGAGGGAGGGAGGGAGGGAGGGAGAGAGAGAGAGAGAGAGAGAGAGAGCGAGAGAGGGAGGGAGAGAGAGAGAGAGAGAGAGAGAGAGAGAGAGAGAGAGAGAGAGAGAGAGAGAGAGAGAGAGAGAGAGAGAGAGAGCGCACACAAAAGAGAAACTCTTAAGCACAGGTGTCAATAATTTCTGGCCTTCAGTGGGCCTGGGGGGGGGGAGAAGGCCATTTTCGCCCTCCCCAGGCTCCTAGAAAGGCTCTGAAGCCTGGAGAGAGCAAAAAATGGGCCTTCCCCACCCGCTCCGGAGGCTGAAAACAGGCTGTTTCCCGACTCTCAGTGGGCCCAGAAGGCCTGAAAATCAGCTGGACCTGAGCTTGCATGCCCACCGATATGGCTCCACATGCCACTTGTGGCATGTGTGCCATAGGTTCGCCATCACGGGTCTAGTCTCTTCTTAAAAACCTCCAGTGATGGAGCGCCCACGATTTCTGAAGGCAAGCTCTTCCACTGGTTAATTGCCCTCACTGTTAGGAAGTTTCTCCTTAATTCCAGGTTGCTTCTCTCCTTGATTAGTTTCCATCCATTGTTTCCTGCCCTGCCCTTCGGTGCTTTGGAGAATAATTTGACCCCCTCTTCTTTGTGGCAGCCCCTCAAATACTGGAATACTGCCATCATGTCGCCCCTAATTCTTCTTTTCTTTAAACTAGCCAAACCCAAATCCTGCAGCTGTTCTTCATATGTTTTAATCTCTAGGCCTTTAATCATCTTAGATGCTTCCTCTGCACTTTTCCCAAAAATTTATAAATATATAAACGGTATACATTCCCCTGCATGAGCAGGGGGTTGGACTAGAAGACCTCCAAGGTCCCTTCCAGCTCCATTCTGATTCTGATTGATATATTTACGATGGTTGCAGTGTCCCACGTCATGGGATGGCCATTTGCGACCTTCCCAGTTGACTAAGCAAAGTCATTGGGGGAAGACAGCTTTGCTTAATGACCATATAATTCACTTAACTTCAGTGATTCATTTAACCACCGTGGTAAAAAAAAGGGTCATAAAATCGGGTGCGCCTCATTTAACAACCCCCTTGCTTAGCAATGGAAATTCTGGTCCCAATTGTGGTTGTAAGTTGAGACGTGCAGAACATCTGTCTCAAGGCTACGGATTTGGGATAGGGAAGCAGAAAAGCATATGGGGCTCAAACTAAAACCAGATGTTGCATACAAGGCAAGTTCCTGGACACGTGTTGACTTCCTGAACTGGCTGATTTCTGGAAGAGAGAGAAGGTCTTTTCAAAGAAGGAGAATATGACATAGCCAATTAGGACAACCGAGAAAGGCAATCAGAAGCACAGTTAGAGGACTGCAATTCCAACATAATTCTGACTTTTGAGAGGCTAAAATCTTCTGTGAAAGCTGCAAGCTAGTGGGCTATGCACCAAAGACAAATTCCTTGTGTGTCCAATCACACTTGGCCAATAAAGAATTCTATTCTATTCTATTCTATTCTATTCTATTCTATTCTATTCTATTCTATTCTATTCTATTCTATTCTATTCTATTCTATTCTATAAAAACTGAGATTTGCAGACCAGAGCAACTGCGTCTGCTTATCAGTACAAAAGCCATAGTGTCGCAGTGGTTAGAACGCAGAATTGCAGGCTGACTCTGCTCACTGCCAGCAGTTCGATTCTGACTGGCTTAAGGTTAACTCAGCCTTCCATCCTTCCGAGGTCTGTAAAATGAGGACCCAGATTGTTGAGGGCAATAGGCCGACTCTGTAAACCGCTTAGAGAGGGCTGTAAAAGCCTTGTGAAGCAGTATATAAGTGCTATTACTATTATATCTAACTTCATTATTATCGAGTCCTGATGGCGTAGTGGTTAAAATGCAGTATTGCAGGTTAACCCTGCCCACAGCCAGCAGTTCAATCCTGACCGGCTTAAGGTTGACACAGCCTTCCATCCTTCCCAGGTTGATAAAATGAGAGCCCAGATTGTTGAGGGCAATATGCTGACTCTATAATAAACGGTTTAGAGAGTGCTGAAAGCACTGTGAAGCGGTATCAGTGGTGAAATCCATTTTTCTTTTACTACCGGTTCTGTGGGCGTGGTTTGGTGGGCGTGGTGTAGCTTGGTGAGGGTGGCTTGGTGCATGTGGCAGGGGAAGGACACTGCAGAATCTCCATTCCCATCCCACTCCAGGGGAAGGATATTGCAAAATCCCCATTCCCTCCCCACTCTGGGGCCAGCCAGAGGTGGTATTTTCCAGTTCTCCGAACTACTCAAAATTTCCGCTATGGGTTCTCCAGAACCTGTCAGAACCTGCTGGATTTCACCCCTGAGCGGTATATATAAGTGCTAGTGCTAGTGCTATCCCAGAGACGTCCTGCGGCACATCCCTCATGGGTCACTGAACCAAGCTTTACCACAACTCAACCAAGTTAAAACCAGCTAACCACCTTCAAGCCAAACCGGGCTCTACATACCCAGCAGCTGCCATAGATGCATTGCGTTAATTAGGGCATCCCTGCCAATCACACCCTTCATCTCTCGGCTCTGGTTGGGTGAACCAGGGTAAGCTGGCATGGAGCCTCACCGGCCCTTTTCGCCTAACTGGTCCCGGTTTCTCATCCCACTCTCTTCTAGTGGGCTGCGATGGCTCCGCTCGCCTCCCCCGCCCCCCATTCCCCGCCTGGTCTCCAGCCCGGGTTTTCTATGCAACGCCGCCTCTTAGCCATGCAAAGGGGAGAGCCCCCCCTCTTCTCTTCCCGGCTCAGCGAAAGCGGATGGCTCCAGCCTCGGCAGTTGAAGGAGCGGCGGCGGCGGTGGCGATGGGAAGTCCGAGCCGGGGAGCAAGCTCAGCAGCCCCGGGACCGGCGGCCTCCGCTGCTCCTCCTTCTCTCGGCCGCGCTCCGCAGAGGCCACGATGACCTGATTTCCTGGGGGTGCCGCGCTGCCTCTCCGGGGTCCCTCGCCCGGCTTTCTCCAGCGCCTCAACCCTTGCATCCTTGGAGAGCCGCAGAGAACCGCGCCGCCCCGAGCGCTCCGGGGGAGGAATGCGCGCCTGGCAGACGGAGCGCCATCCGGAAGGGGGCTGGAGAGGGAAGAAGAAAGAAGCGAGGGGGGCCTCTTAGCAGCACCTGCGGCCCCCAACCCTCTCCCCAGCCACTCTCGCGTCTCCCAGCTGCTGCAACCTACAGACTTTAAAAAAGAACAAAAACAACGAGAACGGCGAAGGGCATCTCTTTCCAGCGACCGCCTCGTTGCCCTTTTGCGCTCTCTCTCTTTCTCTTTCTCTCTCTCCCTTTCGAGTTGAGGGGGGCTTTCTCTCTTCTTTGATCGCTCGGTAGATTTTCCCCCTCCGGTCTTCTCTTTCATTTGTTCGGCTCCCTCTCCCTCTCCCTCTCCCTCTCCCTCTCTCTCTCTCTCTCTCTCTCTCTCTCTCTCTCTCTCTCTCTCTCTCTCTCTCTCTCTCTGTCCCCCGTCTCCCCCATCCTTTTCTTTCTTTGCCAGCGTTCCCCCCACCCCTCTCCTCTTGCTTTGTCGCCTATAAGACATCTCTCAGCAGCGGCTTGGCGGGCTTTGTGCTTTGGCCCGGCATCCTCCGTAGGGAGAATAAAAAGCACCCGTTCCTTACTTTTCACTCCCCCCCCCACTCCCATCATAATAATTTAGAAGTTTGCAGATAACTCCTTCCCCTATTGAGGAAACATTCCCCCCCCCTCTCTCTGCGTCCCTCCGCCGAGAAATAAAGTTAACCTTTTTAAATTTCTATCCACGTCCTTTTCTCTTCTCTCTTTCTTGCCTGCCTTGCTCGGCTTTTTTCCCTCTTGCAGTGCTTAAAGAGAAAGCCCAGGAAAACGTGGCTGCCTCCCAGGGTTTCTCTAGGTCAACTCTTTTATTATTGAAAAAGGACCTGAAGTATTCATTCAGAATCCAGCCTCCTCCTCCTCCTCTGCCGTCCTTCCCCCTCTCCTTTTTTTTTTTTTTTTGTGCTAAACCGGAACTTTGGAATTTCATCTGGATTATTCTCTGGCAAGCCGGTCGGATTGGAACACACAGCGACATTGGAGAACTTGGTCTTCTGCAGTGTGCAAGTCAATTCCAACAACCTCCCCTTCCTCCCCCCCCAATATAAGGGGGTTTGGTTTTTCCCAAAGACCAGTCGCCTCTAAGAAGGTCTGGAGGAGGTTGGCAGAGAGGAGAGCTTTCTGGGACCAGTTCCCTCTCTCTGCTACAAAGGATGCTCCCTGTTTAACTTCCTTTTCTGGCTCTCCCAGAGAGTCATGATGTTCTTGCTTCCCAGCCTCGCGCGAGCCTTTATCTCTGGAGTGGGATCTCCGATCTAGTCTGCTTTTCCCGTTGCCTGCCACCTGCCAGCCCTTGTCGCTTTAAATAACCCAACTGTGCAAACTGAGGGAGACTTGCCAAAGATGCAAGGATGGGGAAGGTGTACTCGTCACCATCAGCCTCTTCCTGAACGGGCTCCATCCTGGGTTATCTTGCTCCAAGCTTCCCTGCCCTTCTCCCAGTAATTGTTGAAGAAGAAGAAGGAGAAGCAGAAGCAGAAGCAGAAGCAGCAGCAGCAGCTCCAGTTGCACGTGTCCCACATTGGGAAGTTCTTGATGGCTTCTCTAAGAAGAGTGAAAGTCTTGCTGATCTTAAACTTGATTGCCGTGGCTGGCTTTGTCCTCTTCTTGGCCAAGTGCAGGCCCATTGCGATGAAGAACGGAGACGCTTTCCATGAAATTCATCCCAGGGCAGAAGTGGTCAACTTGACAGCCCACCTAGCCAACCCCATTCAAGATGCAGTGCTGAAGCGGTTGTCCCTTCTTGAGGACATTGTCTACCGGCAACTAAATGGTAGGTCTACTGTTTCTCTTAGGGGTTCGTTCCTCTATATAACTCTCTTGCAGTCCTAACTGTTTTATTTTGGGTGTTTTGTAAGAAAGGACTGGATTGCATGTGATGAAGAATCTGGGTCAACAAGTCCTACAACTAGTGGCAAGAATGGAGAAGAATGACTTACCTCTCCAGTTAGAAAGGGAAAGAACGGTGTAAAATACTTATTCCCTCGATAACTACTTTGATTTGATTTAAGGCAATGTCCAGTACATTTAAGATTGAGGCTTATTGGTTAACACATCTTACAGATAAGAGGGTATGAGGTAGGGAAGGGACTCTGAAACATTTGCTCATTTAGTGTGGATAATGCAGAATTAGTATGATCAGTCCTCTGAATAGATACAACAGCTTCTCTCTGGTTGAATTCCCACACCTGCCAAACCTAGTTACTAAATTAACTCTTCTTCTGGTGTGCAGAATATACCGTGGCATTATATCATCGCGTAGGCTAGGTTTGCACAATGCACTGATACACACATCCTCTCCTTTGATTTTAAAAATGCAACCAACGGATTGATCTAGTTAAAGTTGCTGTGTGAACGTACTCCCTGAATTAAACGTGGTAGTCTTATCTTGTAAGATCAGGCACTTTGCTATCCTCCATGCACTCTTAAAAAGATATTTTAAAGTCTGAATTTCAGAGTGTGAATTCCTGCATGTTGGCACCATCTGTTTTTGCAAGATGATGGTGGCTGCTTTTCATTGCACTTCTCCTGTGTGCGGCTTTCGCACCTGGCCAACATTTGGTGGGGTCCTCTGTGCATACAATGATTCTGGTGTGTGTCTGCGCTGTGGCATGGGGGAAAAATATCCGGATGTTGCCTGCTTTTCCCATAGAGCTTAAAAAAGCATTTCTCTCCATCTTCAAAGCTCCCTATTATTTCAATGGTTGCAAGCTTTTGGGATCCGGATACCCGACAGGGTAAAGTTAATAGCTAGCCTTGATGTCATCTATGGGTGAAAATAGAGTAGGATGAATCTGTTAGGAGGTAATTGCGTTGTGTCTCTTCACCAAGTTGGAGATAAAGGAGAAGTTAGTTTTGAGGAGCGATTTACCTCTAAACTCTTTCCTCCGCCCGACTTTCAACATAAGGATATTGACTTGAGCGAAGCATATTTTAAAATGCTAAAGCTGCAGCCTGACTGTGATGGGATTCAACCTAAGTAAATAGACATTGTAATAAGCTGCAAGATTCTAAGAGGTTGAATCACTGAGTTTCCCATTGGCTGTGTTTACACAATTTGCTTAACCAAGTCAGGTAAAAATCTAATGGCTTCATTTGCATATACAGCTCGGGGTTGATTCGTTTGATTAATATTAAGCTTGTTCAAGGTTGCTTTGTGTGTGGGATTTAATATGTTAGATGGCCTTAACCTGTTTTGTCCTTTGGGTGAACCCCAAAAAGGGCTAATCAGGGCAAATGTATTGTGAGAATGCAGCCATTAAATATGGATGGTGTGCTTTGTCTAAGGCAGTTTTTCTCAACCTTGGCAGTTTGAAGATGTGTGGACTTCAACTCCCAGAATTCCCCAGCCAGCGTTGCTGGCTGGGGAATTCTGGGAGTTGAAGTCCACACATCTTCAAACTGCCAAGGTTGAGAAACACTGGTCTAGGGCCACTTAGCACATCCTTCTGAGCTTGGAAATAAAATACAGCTAGTGAATATTAGATCAGTGTGGATGCCTTGAGTTGCTATTTCTAAAACATTGGCCATGGGGAAACTGTATTTTTAGAACAGATCTCGCAGCCTCCAATTATCCTTGATTTGTGAAGCCCACAGAAATATCTATGGAGATTGTCAGTCACCCAGGTCACGGTTGTCCCAAAGGCGCTTTTCCAAAAGTAAAGATGGACTTTGTTTTCCCTTGAAGACGTTTCGCTTCTCATCCAGGAAGCGTCTTCAGTTCTGACTTCTTCAATCAAAACTGAAGAAGCTTCTTTGGATGAGAAGCGAAACGTCATCAATGAAAACCAAGAAAGTCTAGTTGCCTTTTGAAAAAGAAAAAGCACCTTTGGGACTCACAGATTTTACATTCTTTGTGATGCTGAAATTTGGCTATTAATGCGCACCCTGTTAACGATCAAATAGCACAACCCTCTATCTTTTCACACTTGCTTTTACTATTTTAAGTTTATAATATGTTGACTTTGACTGTTCACAAACAAACAAACAAACAAACAAACAAACACACACACACACACACACACATCCAAAATCCTAACCTTGGCCAATTTATTTATTTATTTATTTATTAGTGACATTTATATACCGCCTCACAGTGCAAGCACTCTCTAAGCGGTTTACACCAGTAAGCAATGTATACTTATATTGCCCCCAACAATCTGGGTCCTCATTTTACCTACCTCGGAAGGATGGAAGGCTGAGTCAACCTTGAGCCGGTGAGATTTGAACTGCTGACCTGCAGATCAGTGTCAGCTAATGTGGCCTGCAGTACCTGCCTCTAACCGCTGCGCCACCTCAGCTCAATTGCATGATGCCATCCTGTCTAGCTGGATGACATGGCCCTAACCATTGTAACTTGCTAATAAATGAATACATGGGGGGGAAAAACCTTTGCACCCAAAGGCGAGAGAGGTATTTTATGAGCTTCAACTGTGGAGCCCTTCCAATTGTTGGAAGAAATATCCATCTGGTTCAGTTCCAAGCTGGGAGAAAGACACTGGAAACATGGAGGTTGATTGGAAAGATGGTTTAATGATGAAGCAGAAGCACATGGGTGGTTCTGGGCAGCTGATCACATGGAGTTGAGAGTGTGTGGGGGTTATACCTTCTCTTGGGTTTTAGACTTGAGCTTCCTGTTCCTGTGCAAGAACATGTATTCTATTGGCTGTTGTCAGACTCCCATGGGGCCATGTACAAATCCTAGGAGTTTGTCTGAGCTACGTTTGGTTGAAGTTTGGGCTGATGCAATGAAGGGGTTTGTTGGGCAATTCCTATTGTGGCTGAGGGCTACTCCTACCTTTGTTCAGACCAGGGGTGGGTTTCTCTTACCTTCCCTACCGGTTCGGATACGTGCATGCACATTACATCCAGGTTCTAACTCTCTGCACATGCACAGAAGCCTTTGCGAATGCACAGAGGGTTCGTTGCCAGCCGCTTTCAAGCAGCGGCAACTGGGAAACCGGTTCGGGGGCGTGGCAAGCTGGCCATCACTACCGGTTCGGTGAATGGGGCCAAACTTCTGCCACCAGCTCGCACAAACCGTTCCAAATCGGTAGCAACCCACCACTGGTTCAGACCTTGCTGCAGGGAATTTTTGCTTATGAATAGAGCTACCTATCTCTTTATCTCTTAAGTCCTGACATCTGCTGTAGGCTATTAAGGAAGGTGGGGGCTGCTTTCCAAGAGCATGTTTCTCAATTTCTCATTCAGGGAAATATAATATTCTGCCTTTTTAATATTTCTCAAAATATTTCATTCTACTAAGAGAGGGGTGGTTGCTAACTTTCTACACTATGAAAAAGGAACAGATAAGCATTTTCCCCAACATCATAATCCCCTGTGCTGGTTATATGACTTAGAGTCTTAGACTTAAGAAGTTGTTACAGCAATCTGATCCTGCACCCTCACAACCAAACCATGATGTAGCCAGTGTGCATCTCCACAACGAGGCACAAAAAAGTCTGCCTTATGTATACGATGGACCATTGGATTTCTAGTGGTTGCAATCTTGTGATCCACATTAGCCACATCATACCTTGGTTGTGAAGGATGCAGGATCAGATTGCTGTAACAACTTCTTAAGTCTAAGTCATATAACCAGCACAGGGTGTTATGATTGCATTCACCCAGACCACTGTCAGCAACCTGCGGCTCTGGAGCCACATGAGGCTCTTTCATCCTTCTGCTGCGGCTCCCTGTCGCCAATTTTGAGAGGAGCTTCCGGTTGGGGGAGGGGGGAAGCAGGGCGTGCCAGGAGGAGACTCTATGACAAGGGGCGGGCTTTCAGGCCAGCTCCACAATTGATAGGGCTTTTGGTTAGGACTGGTAGAGGAAAAAGGACACCGTGCTAGGAGGAGACTCTATGGTGAGGGAACCGGACTTCCAGTCGGCTCCAGAATTGAACAGGGGGCTTCTGGTTAGGACCTTTGTGGCTCTTTGAGTGTTTAAGGTTGCCGACCCCTGACCCAGACCTTTGGTGTGGGAGAGTAAGACCTCTCACTTCATCATGGTTTATTTGTATTGACTTTATTGTAATCGTATTGTTTGATTATTGTGAGGTGGCATACAGGTTAAATTATTATTGGTTGGTCGCAAAGTCAGCCAGACTGTATTTGGCATTTTTATCCACCTATCCAGTCCTTCCCAAGGGCCTGAGATAGGCAAATATTGTCGTTTGACGATATTAAAAGCGCTGCCACAGGTTGTACACTGTTCCAAATAAAGTTGTGTTTTGCAATTGGCTCTTGGTGATTTGGTCAATCCCCAATAATGTTCAAATATTGCTCCAAATATTTTGGGATCGTACCCAGGACATCCAATACGATTTGTACTAACCTTGCTTTCGTTTGCCACACTTTACTTCTATTTGCAGGGTTTGTGATTTGTGATTTTACCTTTGTGATTTTCTCTAGGTCTTTCTCTTCTCCTCTGCTGTCTCCAGCTATTGCAATGTCCACCATCCAAATGTTTTGTGTCTTTCTCATCAACAGTGGTTAAATCTGGGGTGCTGTGTGGCTAATGTGTCTGTCTGAAGTATCTGTCTGAAGTACCGTAGTGTAGGGTTTCCTGCGTAAGCAGGGGGTTGGACTAGAAGACCTCCAAGGTCCCTTCCAACTCTGTTATTATTAATTAATAAAAATATAAAATAATGCTTGTCTGTTTAAATTCTAAAGTCCCGGAGCATTTTAGTTTCTTCATTTTCTATTGCAGGTAGTCCTCGACTTGCAACAGTTCATTTAGTGACCGTTCAAAGTTACAATGGCACTTGAAAATATGACTTATGACCATTTTTTCACACTTACGACCGTTGCAGCATCTCCATGGTCCTGTGATCAAAATTCAGATGCTTGACAACTGGTTCATATTTATGACCTTGGCTGTGTCCCAAGGTCATGGGATCACCTCTTGTGACCTTCTGACAAGCAAAGTCAATAGGGAAGCCAGATTCACTTAACAACCGGGTTACTAACTTATCAACAGCAGTGATTCGCTTAACAACGATGGCAAGAAAAGTCGTAAAATGGGGCAAAACTCACTTAACACATGTCTCACCTCACCACAGAAATGTTGGGCTCAATTCTGGTTGTAAGTCGAGGATTACCTGTACATTGTCTATTTTCTGGTGCTACCAGTTCTTGCTTGCAGGCGACTGATATTATCATGTCAATCATATATGTTGCCAATTCTTTAGCTAGTGTTGGCCTTCGTATGCATTGAGCTCTTCCCAAGAACAAGGATGCCGCAATGTATCAGTCTAGTATGTGTGCGGATCCAAGCAGAGTGGTCTTTTTTTTATCACACTGGTGGATGCTGCGACAGTCCTAAGTGTAAATACCAGTCACAAGTACCGTATTTTTGGAGTATAAGACGCACCGGAGTATAAGACACACCTTAGTTTTTGGGGAAGAAAATAGGGGGGGGGGAATCTGCCTACCAGGTATTCATCTGGCTAGCGTCCTTAGTCTGGTCAGCTTCAGCACATTATTTTATCCCCTGGTTAGGGCTTTAAAAAACCTTATTCGGAGTGAGTAGCAATGAAAAAAAGCCTGCAAAGACTTAGGGCTGGAAAAAACCTCCTTCGGAGAGAGTAGCAATGAAAAAGCCTGCAAGCCAGTAAAAGCCGGAAAGATCATTAGCGCCTCATTAGGGCTGGGGAAAAAAGCTTCGAAAAAGCTACATTCAGAGTATAAGACGCACCCAAATTTTCAGCCTCTTTTAGGGGAGAAAAAGGTGCGTCTTATTCTCTGGAAAATACGGTAATCTTTTTCAGTGACATTGTATGATTGAATGGTTGCTAAACAAACAGCTGTAAGTCCAGAATTACCTTGTCATTGGCCTGGATTGCTGGACTAATAATGATTTAATACCAAAATAACTTGAAAGCATCAGGTTGCCTTTGTAGGAGCTGTGGTGGCGCAGTGGTTAGAATGCAATATTGCAGACTGACTCTGCTCACTGCCAGCAGTTCGATCCTGACCAGCTGAAGGTTGATTCAGCCTTCCATCCTTCCGAGGTCGATAAAATGAGGATCCAGATGTTTGTGGGCAATATACTGACATTGTAAACTGCTCAGAGAGGGCTGTAAAGCACTATGAAGTGGTATATAAGTCTAACTGCTATTGCTATTCCTAGCCAATGCCTATAGTGGGCAGTCTTGAGAGTTTGCTTATAGCAGGTGGCAACCCTAGCTGAAATGGGCTAATCAGATAAGCAGCCTTGGACTTCAATAATTGTTGGATGGTAGACCTAAGGAAATTTTGGACTATAGGATAAACTGGGAAGTTGGGGAAAAAAACCCCCTGAAAGAATGCAGTTTCATACAGTTGCCAAGAAAACTTCATGACACCATCAGGCCTAGAATGTAACTTGAAGGACATTTATCTTCTGACTTTTGATAGACTTTTCCCTGGTTCAGTGTAGGAGTGTGTCTTTAAGTCACCTATGGCAGGGGTCTCCAACCTTGGCAACTTTAAGACTTGTGGACTTCAACTCCCAGAATTCCTCAGCCAGCAAAGCTGGCTGAGGAACTCTGGGAGTTGAAGTCCACAAGTCTTAAAGTTGCTAAGATTGGAGACCCCTGACCTATGGTGTCTCTCTCAGCATAAATACATGATGGCTTGTATACCTTGCAGACTGACTTCACTCAGGTTGGTGAAAAACACAAAAAAACACTGTTTGGGGGAAAGGTGAGCTATTTAAGCCAGAGGTCAGGGGTGAAATGCTACCGGTTCGGCCCCGTTCGGATGTACTGGTAGCGGCGGCCACCGGGGGTTCGGAGAACCGGAAGCAGCGGCAGCGCGAGGCTACGCCCACCCGCCTGGACGTCGCCATTTTCTTCTTTTTTTTAACCCTCTGCGCATGCGCAAAGTCTTCTGTGCATGCGCAGAGGGTAAAAAACCACGCGTGACGGTGGCGCGCGTGCGAGCGAAGCGAGCTTCCGAACCGGTAGGGAAGGTATGTAGATTTCACCGCTGCCAGAAGTGTCTTCTTTGTTGGCGATTTTGTGTGTAGCCGCTGCTTTTTTACAGGAGGTGACTTGCAGAGAAAAGAAGGCAAGCACAACCGACATCCTTTGGTGAGAGTCAGAAAGGTACACACTGCATTTACCTAAATTATGTAGCGTGCTGAGTGGTGCAATTTTGAGATGCAGAAACTCATCATAATAGGCCTCAGACTGGTAATAAAGCTCTCTCTATTAAATTGACAGGGCATGGCTTTAAATCTATACATCGTGTTCCGGCCTAAGGTCTATAAAACACAATGGTGGGTTTTTTCTAGATTGTGTAGGGTCAACTTGGAAAAGCCACTGAGTTTTAGACAACTATCTTCAGAAACTGAATTATAACCTTCGTCTTTTAGTTTGAAAGGCAAGCCAATTCAGAGAGTCTGTAGAGATTCTCAGTCATCCAGGTCATGGTTGTCTCCAAAGGTGCTTTTTCAGGAGGCAACTGGACCTCCTTGTTTTTTTCTTTTGAAGACAGATTAACAGAGTTGGAAGGGACCTTGCAGGTCATCTAGTCTAACCCCCTGCCCAAGCAGGAGACCCTACATCTGCCTCTACCTAGGATCGAACTCACAACCTCCTGATTGCGAGGCAAGAGCTCCACCCCTAGGCCACAACAAAGACGTTTTGCTTCTCATCCAAGAAGCTTCTTCAGCTCTGACAGGATAATGGGGAATGTAAAGGATCAACACCCTTTGAATGGTGTGGGAGTAGGAATGAATTTCCAGAAGAAAAATTGCAGACTACAGGAACCAGGAGCACTACTCAGGTGACCCTGAGGACACAGATAAACCTCCAAGTGCTTCAAAGACCCTCTAAAAGGATGCAAAGCAGAGGTGGATTCCTGCCGAAGCTGTCTGATGCGCAGCTCCGGTAGGGAGCAGCCGATTGCGCAATTTGCGCGCGACCGCTCCGGAGCCCTCTCTGCCAGTCCGTCGTGCGCGTCGCCATCTTTTTCTGTGAATTTTTGGGCGATTTTGCTTCTGCGCATGCGCGGAAGCAAAATCACGCCGAAATCTCGCAAGGGGACGTGCACGAGAGAAAGATTTCGGCGAGATTTTGCTTCCGCACATGCGCAGAAGCAAAATCGCATGAGGGGGCATGCGCGCGTAGCAAGCGCGCATGTGCCCAAAACGTGGAGATGCACGTGCAGCGCACCGGCACCGGTAAGCAAGCAACCCGCCGCTGATGCAAAGGACCAGCTGTCTGCAAGGAATATAAATCTTTCCATTCCCCACTATCCTGTCAGAGCTGAAGAAGCTTCTTGGCTGAGAAGTGAAACGTCTTCAAAAGAAAAAACAAGAAAGCCCAGTTGCCTCCTGAAAAAGCACCTTTGGGACATCTCAGAGAGTAATGCCACTGTTCAGGCTATTAGTACAGGTAGTCCTCAACTTACAACAATTTGTTTAGTGACCGTTCACTGGGCCTACCTTGAGGTTACTTATGATCTGGTTTCGAAGTTGCGATGGTTGGTCTTGCAAACTTCAGGCACCACTCTACTGCAGTATTTAGAAATGACCTTCTCCATCAGTACATTTCTTTAGGGCCATATTGTAGTCTTCTCTCCATAGGACAGGCGGATCTCTTTCTTCACCCTCCCTCTCCTTCTCTTCTCACAAGCTTCTGATGTTTGCTTTTTATGGAAGATGCCTCAAGGCCATTGAATTAGCCGAGCTATAACTATAAAGTCAATGACCAAAAGCCTATCGTTTCTATTTGTTTAAATAAGGTTTGAGCAGTCAGACCTCAATGATCAAGTAATTTGGAAGATTAAGCCAGAGAATGAGGCAATAATAGCAAAAGTGCACCCAAATGTTGATGTAGGAAGAGGCTTGGGCAGGAATGAAAAAGCTCTCAGCGTCCATTCTCATCCATATGTAGTCACTACATATTTGTAAATAAGTTAACTAAAGATGTTGGTCCTTCCAAAGTCTCGAAGCTGCTGTTTCCTAGAGATGTACAAATTGGTGTGATTTGATTGTAAGAACTGATTTGATTCAGACTTTCAAAATCAATGGCTTAATCTGATTTGGAAAACCAATTCAGTTGGAGAATTAAAAAGCCGCTTGGTACGGGATGTCCTTTACTTGCGATCACAACGGAGCCCCAAATGTTTGTGGCTAAATGAGACCGTTGTTAAAAGAATTTTGCCCTATTTGATGAGCTTTCTTGCCACAGTTGTTAAGTTAGTAACACGGTCGTTAAATGAATCGGGCTTCCCCGTTGATTTTGCTTGTCAGAAGGTCACAAAAGGGGAATCACCTGACCCCAGGACACTGCAACCATCATAATAAATATATGCCGGTTGCCTAAAGTCCAAATTTTGATCACGTGACTATGGGATGGCTGCAACGGTCGTAAGTGTGAAAAATGGTCATAAGACACATTTTCAGTTCTGTTGTAACTTTGAATGGTCAGTAAATGAATGGTTGTAAGTTGAAGACTATTTATTTATTTATTTATTTATTTATTTATTTATTTGTGAGATTTATATACCGCCTCACAGTGCAAGCACTCTCTAAGCGGTTTACACCAGTAAGCAATGTATATTTACATTGCCCCCAACAATCTGGGTCCTCATTTTACCTACCTCGGAAGGATGGAAGGCTGAGTCAACCTTGAGCCTTGGTGAGATTTGAACCGCTGACCTGCAGATCAGTGTCAGCTAATGTGGCCTGCAGTACTTGCCTCTAACAGCTGCGCCACCTCGGCTCGTATAACTACCTGTACATATACATGTACCCACATAAACAAACACACAAACACACAAACACACACACACACTTAGCACAACCAATTAGTGGGCTGTAAGATCCAGGCAGCAATAGAATAACATTGAATGATGTATGTACAGGAACATCTGCATAGAATATGGGCTAGACCTTCCCAGGTCCAGATGGGAGATTCCACAGAAGGTCAGGGAGAACAAGATCCTGTAGGGATTCCAGATCCAGTACAGGTAGGTACTAGCCAATCAACTGGACATCGTGGTAGTAGACAAGGACCAGAAGACAGTTGTGGTTCTAGATGTAATAGTGCTAAGTGACAGCAGCCTTGAGAAGCTGTCTGAGAAGCTAGAGAACTACTAGGCCCTAAAGGAGGAACTAGAGAAGATATGGAAAGTAAAGGCCAAAGTGGTCCCAGTGGTCGAATCTATGACTCCTAAACTGGGAGAGGGGCTCCAAGAGATCCCAAAAACAACATCAGAACCCTGTCCATATGAATGCAATGGTAGGACCAGCTAAGGTCCTGCACAAAATCTTCAAACTCCCAGGTCTATGGTAGAAGACCCAAGATTGAGGAAGAGCAGACCACCCATAGGGGTGAGAAGGTCTGTCTGTCTGTCTAGTTAGCTAGCTAGCTAGCTAGCTAGCTAGCTAGCTAGCTAGCTGTTTCCATCCACCAAAGACTATTCAATCACTGGATTGTTTTGGAGGCATTCAGTTTGAGCAAACAACTTGATGTAAATCAAGACTCTGATTCAAGGAGGCGAATTCAGAAATTCTGTTGAATTGAGGTGCATTTTTTGCACGGGTTTGCTCCTCAAATCACACATCTTTTTTTTTTTTTTGGTACACCTACTATTTTCTACTAAAATCTCAAGCAGTATTTATTTATTTATTTATTTTGCTGTTCTTATATGCCACCCTATAACCCTCCTGAGGTATAAAGCAGGAGTTTTAAATCTGCCTTTTGGTTGGAGCACAGTCGGAAGCTATAAAGCCTCTGGCTGAGAATTCTAATTGAAAAGTTGACTTGAAAAGACACCAAGTATGTTTTTTAAGTGTTCCCAACAGATTGGCAGATTGACGCGTGGACCTCCGTGCGTTCTCTTGATAGCTTTTTCTTTGCAGAACTTAAAGGTAGTGTGGCTCTGAGTTACACAACCAACACCAATGACTGCGTCTTTTTTTTCACAAAAAAATTCCTGTGAGCATAATATATGATTGTACCATGAAAGAATTGGCCGGCGTAAAGAGTCAAATCAGCATCTCGGGAAAGGTTCTTCTGATTTTGCAATTTTGTTTTCTGAAAATCTTTTTGCAAAGGAAAAATGGACTTAGAACTGCAAAGGCAGAAGACAATGGACTCACAATTGATTGTTGACATATATTGTGGCAACTTATAAGGCAATCCTTTTTGTGTCTTTTTTTAAAGTGAACTATTTTTCCAATTTCTTATTGGAGATAATCAAGATGGGATTTAACATAAGATGGGGGGTTGGACTAGAAGACCTTTAAGGTTCCTTCCAGTTCTATTTGATTGATTGTTTAATAGAGGTGGAATTACTAATAGGGCTCATTCTGATCTGAACCACCCAATTGTTTCAACTGGGATTCTCAAATTAGTTTGATTGAGATCTTCAAGTCAGTACAATTCTATGAATTATGCTGGATTATAAAAAAAATAAATGGATAATCTAAAAGATGTCTGAAGAAGTTCAACTTGAATTGAATATATCCATTTGGGCAGTTTGGATTTAAATTAACAATTAATCTTGTTTGGACGTTCAGTTGAATTGCCTTCTAATAGAAGCCCAGACTGAATATTCACATGCTCTTATTAACTATCTCCAGCATTCAGACTTCTCTCTCTCTCTTTTATCTCTTCTCTCTTCTCTCTTCTCTCTTCTCTCCTCTCTCTTCTCTCTTCATTCTTCTCTCTTCTCTCTTCTCTCTTCATTCTTCTCTCTTCTCTCTTCTCTCTTCTCTACTCTCTACTCTCTACTTTCTACTCTCTACTCTCTACTCTCTACCATCTACTCTCTACCCTCTACTCTCTACTCTATCAAAAATTCATTTATTTATCATTTATCCCATCCATCCATCCATCCACCCACCCACCTACCCACCCACCCACCCATCCATCCAATTCAGATACATGAGTTATGAATAGTTGAGTTTGTGCGGTACCAAAAGAGGATGCCATATGATCTTGGCTGATATACGAAAATTCCCTACTCAGAGAGGAAATGCCCCCGTGACTCTGTTCATACAGAACCAATAGAACAGGTGTTCCTCCAAGTGTGTGTATTACAAAGATATTCATACTAGCCTCGTCTCACCAATACTGTAAAAATGCTCAGGGCCTATAGGACAATGTTATGTCTCCCTGATGCTTGCAGACACTAAACCTGCTACAATGTACAATCTTGCCATGTTCTGCACAGCAGCAATTAAAATTCATCAGATGATGACCTGTGCCTCAAACTAGTCTTAACAAGCATCTAATTTGTAATCTAAGAGTGCCTTATGCTGTGATAGATTAGATAACCATATATTAACTTTATATGTTCTTGTATTTAATTAAATGTTTTTATTCCTTCAGAAAGTTAGCACCCACCCCTCTCCTAGAAGAATGAAATATTTTGAGAAATATTAAAAAAGGCAGAATATTATATTTCTCTGGATGAGAAATTGAGAAACATGTTTTTTTAAAGGAAAAAAGCAGCCCCCACCTTTCTTAACAGCCCACAGCAGATGTCAGCACTTAAGAGAAAAAGAGATAGATAGCTCTATTCATAAGCAATTTCCCTGCAGCAAGGTCTGAACAAATGTAGGGTTAGCCCTCAGCCCAATAGGAATTGCCCAATAAGCCCCTTCATTGCATCAGCCCAAACTTCAACCAAACTTAGCTCAGACAAACTCCTAGGATTTGTATATGGCCCCATGGGAATCTGACAACAGCCAATAGAATACATGTTCTTGCACAGGAACAGGTAGCTCAAATGCAAAGCCCAAGAAAAGGTTTAAACCCCCCCCCACACTCTCAACTCCATGTGGTCAGCTGCTCAGAACCACCCATGTGCTTCTGCTTCATCAATAAATAGACCCTCTTTCCAATCAGCCTCCAGCCTCCATTTTGTCTCCAGTGCCTTTCTCCCAGCTTGGAACTGGACCTAGATATTTCTTCCAACATTCCTTTTCATATTTTCTTTTAAAAAATATTTTATATCTGTTTTTGTTTTTAAACTGTTTTTTAACCTGGTGTTTTATATTTTTATATTTTTTATATTTTTTATTGTTTTGATTTTTGTATTTTTTAGCTTTTAAAATTACTAATTGTATTTTATTTTTCTTATGCTGATTTTGACTTTACTGTATGCTTTAAAGCTGGTTTCCCCCCTCCCCCAGGGAAACCTCCCCCATGTCAATGACTGGCTGGTTGGCCTTGAGCTCCTGCTTTTCTTAAAAAAAGCATCTGCTTTATTTCTGAAGTACAAAAACTCACTTGAGTTACCCCAAGACATGCCTGAAGAAGAATAAATTGCCAACCCTTCCCCAGCCCTGTTTTTCACCACTGCATATATTTCCTATCTTGCTTTTATTTGTTTTATATTCAAAGGAGCTAATACTCCACTCTGGAACACCATTGTTAAACCCTGGCAACCAAACAAAGGGAAGCATTAATAAAAATGTCACAATTACGTTTTTCAGGAAAGCGCTCGGCTTTTACTTAAAGTAGCAAACCATTTCTCTTGCTTTATCCTGATTATTCTTTGGCTTCCTCATTCCCCCATTTTCTTGGAGTCAAGGAGATATACAGTGTATAATGTTTATTTGTTTGTATCACGCCTTTATTATTATTTTTTACAAATAACTCAAGGTGACAAACATAGCCAATACATCTTCCTCCTCCTATTTTCCCCACAGCAACAACCCTCTGAGGTGGGTTGGACTGAGAGAGAATGACTGGCCCAAAGTTGGCTTTCATGGCTAAGGCGGGACTTGAACTCACAGTCTCCTACTTTCTAGCCTGGTGCATTAACCTCCAGACCAGCGGTTCTCAACCTGGGGGGTCATGACCCCTTTGGGGGTCAAACAACCCTTTCACAGAGAGACTTCGCCCGGATGCCGCCATTTGGGTTCTCTTACCCTTTGCGCATGCACAGAGGGTAAAAGAACCCAAATGGCGGCGGCGAGGTGGGGGTTGCAGTGGTGGGCGCAGCGGTGGGGTGGGTTACGGCGGGGTCGTGGGGGTGGGTCGCGGGCGCAGCATTAAGAAGGTTGAGAACCACTCCTTTAGACCAAATTGGCTTAAAGGCTAGTTCAACACTCAAAGACCTTTTAAAAGTTGACTCTGAATGTCTCTCTGTCTCTGTCTCATCTCTCATCTCTATCTCTATCATCTCTCTCCTCTCCTCTCCTCTCCTCTCCCTGTTAAGGTGAGAATAAATCTCATAGAGGCGAAGTGGATCTTTTCTTGGAATTCAGACATTTAGAAAATAAAGCCGAGATTAAAAGTTTAATAGAAAATATTTATTTCGGTACAAAAACAATAAATCATGAATAGTTACATCCTTGCTAATAAATCGTGACCGCTCCGCTCAGAATCAAAGGCAGAAGTGTATAATGGCGAATCAGGAATGCACACATGCGCAGAAGATCACATCACATGTCCTGCTTGTATTGGAATGTACCATAATATTAGGATAGGGATGCATCACCCTGCATAGACATACAACTGGCAATATTCACACCATGACACTCCCTCCCTCCCCCCTCCCCCCCCCCTCTCTCATCTCTCTCTCTATATATACATACCCATTGACTTCTCCCTCCCTCCCTCTTGATACAGCCAAGGGTGTCCATAGGATAGAGTTAAAAAACTGAAGAAGGCATCTAAAGTTTGGTAGAAGCTCTGCTTGTTTTTCTTTTCTTTTCTTTTCTTTTCTTTTCTTTTCTTTTCTTTTCTTTTCTTTTCTTTTCTTTTCTTTTCTTTTCTTTTCTTTTCTTTTCTTTCTGTCCATCACACATAAAGAATCCAGGTGGAGCTTTGACTACATTGTCAAGACAACCATCTTCATTCACATTTTTGACCATACCTTGCAGACCATACCTTTCTGCATAGAGCAGAAAGGAGACCTTATTAAAAACAGAGATAAAGAGGCTAAGTAAGTAAATTATTTTTTGGCTGGCCCTAACCAACTTAATTATGGTGGCTCCAGCTATGTTACCCATATCAGTGGTGGGTTGCTCCCGGTTTGGACCGGTTCTTAGAACCGTAGTGCCGGCGGTGGGAGGCTCTGCCCACCCACCTGGCATGCTTCGGCGCATGCGCAGAAGCATCGCACATGCATGTGAACCGGTAGCAAAATCATTTACAACCCACCACTGACCCATATCAGGGGTGGATTCTAACTGACCTCGCTGCCGGTTCGCTTCCTCCCGTGCCGCATGTGCAGTGCTGAAAACTTGGCTTCTGCACATGCAGAAAAATAAAAAAAAGCAAAAAAAGATGGTGACCACATGCACAGTGCCAAAACTCACCTTCTGCGCATGCTCAGAAGTAAAAAATAAAATAAAATAAATTTTTAAAAATTTTAAAATTTTAAAAAAAGATGGCAGCGCCCATGGACTGGCACCGACCGATCCGGTTTGGTGACATTATCGTGCCATCACCAGCAGGTCGCTACCGTTCGGGCGAACCGGTCCGAACTGGGAGGAACCCAACCCTGGTCTTCTCCAAGGAAGAGCAAAAATTGATGCCACTTACAGGTTAAATTGAAACTAGGGTTAGATTTCTTTATTTTTAACACCTCTCCTTTAAGAATTAGCAACCTTCTAAAATGAGTCAGAATAAGAGTATAACAAGCAACTAAATAAATATATGTCAGAAGGATGACTAAAATATGGAAAAAAACATGACACAAATTAAACTTTCATCAAAACATTGTAACATGGAGAGCATCTGTTTAGATGTGCTGCTTAATAAGCAATATCCCACCATTTCCCAAAAAGCTTCACAATCATCTCATTTAAAAAGCAACTAAAAATAAGTAGAAATGAAATGTCATTTGTATAAATAAATAAAATATGGAAATGAAACTGAACGATTCACTTACTTGTCTTACTGATATCCATTCTTTTTTTCTTGAGATTTTATTTTTAATTGTGTATGAGATTTTTATCCAACCTTTATATCAGTGGTGGGTTCCTACCAGTGCGGTCCACTCTATAGCACCGGTAGCGGCCCGCTGGTGATGTCACAGTACCGGTGCGGTCGGTTGCCAGTGCCTGGGTGCCGCCATTAAAAAAAAATCTTTTTTAAATTTTTTTTAAAAAAGTTTCTTCTGCGCATGCCCAGAAGCCGAGCATCCGGCACTGCGCATGTACTGCCTTCCTACCCCACAGTGAGTCCAAGCAGGAGATGATGGCTGAGGGAGCGTGTGAGACGCTGAAAGAACCGGTGGCAGGACCTATCTCAGTTCCCCTCCCTTCAGCAGTCTGAGAAGCCACGAACATGCAGTGATGATCCCAGGCATTTTCGCACGTTTGAGGCTTCTCGATCTGCTGAGGGGAGGGGGAACGGGCGGCAGGAGCCTAGGATCATCGAATGGGGAGAAGCATTCAGGTTGGACGGAGCCTCCTAGAAGAACCGCTGCCGTGGTCTTGCTGCTCCCGCTGTGGGGGGCTGCGTTGCGGGTGGGCAATGCCCCCCCATACTTCTCCGGCCGCTGCCAAGCTCCTGAGGCCCATTCCCACCCGGTCACATGGCTCGCAAGCCACACCCACAAAATAAGCCACACCCACAGAGTGGTAGTAAAAAAATTAGGAAGCCGCCCCTGTTATTACTTTATAAGTAAGTCAAAGTGGCAAACATACCTAATATTCCTTCCTCTTCCTCCTGTCCCCACAATGACTTTGTGAGGTGGGTTGGGCTGAGAGGGAGTAACTGGCCCAAGATCACTCAGCTGGCAGGACTCGAACTCAGGGGTTCTTGGTACTCTCTAAGTTTGTCTTTTTTTCTTGCAGAGGTTTCATTTCTTGCAGACCTTTCATTTCAACTCTGAGTTACAAATATTCTCCTTTATTGGTAGAACTAGAACTCACAGACTCCTGCTGTCAAGTTTGAAATGTGCTTTTGCTGTTGCAACCATTATTGCTTCTCTGCTTGCTAATGAACCGGGGGGGGGGAGGGAAGAGGGAGATGGAATGTAGGCTCCAGACATCAAGAAGACAGCAGTGAGAGCCAAGGACACTTCGGCAGGTGTTTGCCAAAGCCAAAGACTTTTTCTCATAACATTGCAATGAGACTCAATTGGACAATGTAACCTACTCTAATAGGGGAAGGGAGAATGCTATACTTTAATTATGTGGCTTTGCGCGGGAATTAGCTAGATCTGGTTTTGCCCTCATTAGCGCCGAAATGATGTACTCAGTAAAGTTTTGCATTCAGAGATTGGATCGTCTCGACCGTGCCTGCTTTGGTTGGGTTTGTCAGTCGGAATGTTGACATATGCTTTCTAGGCCAGCACATAGATATAAGAAAGGATACAACCAATTGGAAGAACAGAATATCAACTGTAAGCCAGCTGTAACTAAGAGGAGACATTAGAATCACACTGTCTCTAAGACTTGGGAGAAGGGCCATGTCTGCCAAGAAGGATAGGATAGAATAGAATAGAATAGGATAGGATAGGATAGGATAGGATAGGATAGGATAGGATAGGATAGAATAGAATAGAATAGAATAGAATAGAATAGAATAGAATAGAATAGAATAGAATAGAATAGAATAGAATAGAATAGAATAGAATAGAATAGAACAGAACAGAATAGAATTCTTTATTGGCCAAGTGTGATTGGACACACAAGGAATTTGTCTTTGGTGCATATGCTCTCAGTGTACATAAAAGAAAAGATACATTTGTCAAGAATCATGAGGTACAACACTTAATGATTGTCATAGGGTACAAATAAGCAATCAGGAAACAATCAATATTAATATAAATCGTAAGGATACAAGCAACAAGTTACAGTCATACAGTCATAAGTGGGAGGAGATGGGTGATAGGAACAATGAGAAAAACTAATAGTAATAGTAATGCAGCCTTAGTGAATAGTTTGACAGTGCTAAGGGAATTATTTGTTTAGCAGAGTGATAGTTGTTCGGGAAAAAACTGTTCTTGTGTCTAGTTGTTTTGGTGTGCAGTGCTCTATAGCATTCTTTTGAGGGTAGGAGTTGAAATAATTTATGTCCAGGATGTGAGGGGTCAAGTAAATATTTTCATGGACCTCTTTTTGACTCGTGCAGTATACAGGTCCTCAATGGAACTTGAACATTGGGCGCTATCTAACAAAATGAAATTCAATGGTGAAAAAAGTAAGGTTCTACATTTAGTCAAGAAAAACAAAATGCACAGGTACAGCATATGTGGTATCTTGCTCAACAGTAGTAACTGTGAGAGGGATCTTGGAGTCCTAGTGGACAACTGTTTAAATATGAGCCAGCAGTGTGCAGCAGCTGCCAAAAAAGCCAACACAGTTCTAGGCTGCATTAACAGAGGGATAGAATCAAGATCACGCGAAGTGATAATACCACTTTATAATGCCTTGGTAAGGCCACACTTGGAATACTGAATTCAGTTTTGGTTGTCACGATGTAAAAAAGATGTTGAGACTCTGGAAAGAGTGCAGAGAAGAGCAACAAAGATGATTAGGGGACTGGAGGCTAAAACATATGAAGAACTGGGTATGTCTAGTTTAATGAAAAGAAGGACTAGGGGAGACATGATAGCAGTGTTCCAATATCTCAGGGGTTGCCACAAACAAGTGGGAGTGAAGCTATTCTCCAAAGCACCTGAGGGTAGGACGAGAAGCAACGGGTGAAAACTAATCAAGGACAGAAGCAACTTAGAACTAAGGAGAAATTTCCTGACAGTTAGAACAATTAATCCGTGGAACAGCTTGCCTCCAGAAGTTGTGAATGCTCCAACACTGGAAGTTTTTAAGAAGATGTTGGATAACCATTTATCTGAAGTGGTGTAGGGTTTCCTACCTGGGCAGGGGGTTGGACTAGAACAGGGGTCAGCAACCTGCGGATCTGGAGCTGCATGTGGCTCTTTCATCCCTCTGCTGCGGCTCCCTGTCGCTGAAAATATGTGTCACAACCACCAATGTGTGATACCTGCTGGCACGCAATTTATTTATTTATTTATTTATTTATTTATTTATTTATTTATTTATTTATTTATTTATTTATTTATTTATTTATTTATTTATTTATTTATTTATTATGGTGTTCTTATATGCCGCCCAATTCCCGAAGGACTCAGTTTTTCTGCCCCCGGTAAGCCAACCATGGATAAATCCAAGAAAAGAAATGCTTCAGAAGAAAACAGAAGGTTTAATTCAACTACATATGCTAGTTTTGTGGCTGCTCAGGAAATAGTCAGGCATGGGAAGGGTTTTGTGGCTCCCGGTGTTTTATTTTATGTGGGAAATGGGTCCAAATGGCTCTTTGAATGTTTAAGGTTGGCGATCCCTGGACTAGAATACCTCCAAGGTCCCTTCCAACCCTGTTATTCTATCCTATTCTTTAATAATTTCCTGAACAGTGTAAGAGGGAGAGTCTCAGAAATCTTTTCAAGGGCAGAAAAGATGGTGTACAAACTTGGAAAAAAGACACTTAAAATATAGGATGGAGAATCAAGTCATCACTAAAGCCTGAATGAGAGAGAGATGGGAGGGGGAAAATCCTATGATTTTCTTTTGATTAGCTAAGGAATGGGAGGTGAGGAAGGAGAGAAAAAGAGAGAATTTTATTTATTTATATATAAATGTATAAGGCAGACTGAAAAGAGTCCGAAGACAGATGAAGTCAATTCTGTAGATGTTGTAGAGACTCCAGATTCTAGGGATAAAAGAAGTTAAATTGTCAGACAAAAGGTTGATGGGCTATGTTGCCAGGCCTGATGTAAAATTAATGATTGTCTTGCTGAGAGTTGAGCTGTAGAAAGAAATGGTATCAGAAGAAAAATGCTTATGGCTTATGAAACAGGATGAGCCATTTTTAAAAAAAAACTGTGGGCCTTTTCTCAATTTTTTAAATGTTGTATACACTTACAGAGTTTGAGCACTGGATGATAAGAGAAACACAGTTCCTTGGATGTGAGGAACCTGTGAATCTAAATTGATGATAGGAAAAAGAATCAAAATCTAACTTCCATTATTTAAGGCAGATGTGTAAGATCTGTTGGTTCCTCAGTATCGAAATGGCTAAAGCAGTTGGTTCACACTGTGGTTGAGTCTTGCTTGGATTGTTGTAACTGCCTGTGGCCTGACTACCTCATATTATCCTTTGTATGCATAATACAATTCTACATAATGGTCTAGGCCAGGGGTGTTCAACTTTGGCAATTTTAAGACCTGTGGACCAGTGGCGGGTTGCTGTCTTACCGATGCCGGTGCGCTGCACGCGCATCTCCAAGTTTTGGGGGCGTGCGCGCTCGCTACGCCCGTGCGCCCCCTCACGCGATTTTGCTTCTGCACAGGCGTGGAAGCAAAATCTTACCAACATCTCGCGCGCGCATGCGTCCTCTCGCGAGATTTTGGCGCGATTTTGCTTCCGCGCATGCACAGAAGCAAAATTGCCCAAAAATTACCGAAAAAATGGTGACGCGCGTGGTGGACCGGCAGAGAGGGCTCTGGAGCGGTCGTGCGCAAATTGCGCAATTGGCCGCTCCCTACCGGAGCTGCACACCGAGCAGCTCCAGCAGGAACTCACCTCTGCTGTGGACTACAACTCCCAGAATTCACCAGCCAGCACTGAAGTCCACAGGTCTTAAAGCTGTCAAGGTTGGAGATCCCTGTGTAATAGGAGGCTAAAACCAAAAAGAATGAAAGGAACTGGATCAGAGGTTGTATTCAGCTGGTTTGGACTGGTTCAGGCGAACCGGTAGTAGCAACCCATGAGCTGCCCACTTGCCCCGGCACTATGCTGTCCTATTTAGCCATGTTTTCAAGCCACGTGTATGCGTGCAAGCAGCACGTGTGAGCAAAGCGCTTGTGCAGAAGCCGCGCGCGCTCACATTTTTGGTGCTGGGCGAACCGGTAGGTAAGTTATGTGAATCCCACCTCTGAACTGGATATATTTATCCTAAGGAAGGCTGAGGCATGCATGTTAGTCTTCCATCACTTAAAATGTTGTCACAAAGACAAGGAAGTGAATTTATTTTCCATCGTTCCTGAGAGTAGCAATTTAGCATTGGTATTAGATCCTCCCATGCTATGTAGAATATGGAGCAGGAAGGGATCTCCAGCATTTTCAGGTTTGGGGCGAGTACATCAGCATCTCCCCATGTGATGTTTAAACTCTTTCCGTCATCTGTGAATATTCTTTGCCATGTAGTTTGAGGGTGTCCTCTGGTCGTTTGGCATCAAGCATCAGATAACAATCATAACTGCTACAGAAACAGCAAGAAGAATCTCAAGAAAATTTAGTCAACCTGAGAGCAGCAATGGATGAAAATTTTATAAAGAGGGATTCAAAATCAAGACAGAAAGAATTTCCTGATTATGATAAGTATTAAGCAGTGAAACAATTTGCCTTTTAGAGTCACGATGCTTCATCACTGGAGATGCTCAAACGGTGGTTGGATAACACTTCTCTGGGATCCCAAAGGTGCTTCTTCAAGAGGCAACTGGACTTTCTTGTCATTCTTTGAAGATGTCTATTAGTCTTCTCATCGTTCCTATCACCCATCTCCTCCCACTTATGACTGTATGACTGTAACTTGTTGCTTGTATCCTTACAATTTATATTAATATGGATTGTTTCCTGATTGCTTATTTGTACCCTATGACAATCATTAAGTGTTGTACCTCATGATTCTTGACAAATGTATCTTTTCTTTTATGTGCACTGTCAGGCAGTGATCTTATATTGCCTGTTATATGTATATGCAGGGAGCTGCATCCCTATCAAATATGATGGTTTATTCCTGAGCACGTGATTAATATGTTCCTAGTATGCATGTGTACATTCCTTTCTTTGATCCACCCTTCTATTTCAGCTTCTGTAAGAAGCAAGACCTGTTTTTATAGCTAAGATGTGATTAATGAGAATTTATTGTTTTTCTACCGAAATAAATATTTTCTTTAAACTGCGGTTTCTTTTCTAATGCCAGAGTTCCAGGAAAAGATCTATTTTCGCCTCTGATGAAAGTTATTCTTATCTGCCATGCACTGAGAGCATATGCACCAAAGACAAATTCCTTGTGTGTCCAATCACACTTGGCCAATAAAGAATTCTATTCTATTCTATTCTATTCTATTCTATTCTATTCTATTCTATTCTATTCTATTCTATTCTATTCTATTCTATTCTATTCTATTCTATTCTAAGATGTTTCGCTTCTCATCCAAGAAGCTTCTTTAGCTCTGAAGAAGCTTCTTGGATGAGAAGCGAAACATCTTCAAAGAATGACAAGAAAGTCCAATTGCCTCTTGAAAAAGCACCTTTGGGACAACCATGACTGAGAATCTCCATAGACAAATATCTCTGGGATGTTCTGAGGATTCCAGCCCTGGAAAGAGGGTTGGACTGGAAGACCTCCAACCTGCCTTCCAGCTCCATGATTTTATGTCTCTTGCGATTTTTTCACTCCTACTGTATCTCTCTTTATTGCCATTCATTGGTTGAGTATTAATGAAAGATGCCATTATAAATTGCAAGGGTTGACACATTGTACTCTGTAAGTGCTTATACAATTATTTGAAAGACCTGCTGATGACTCATCAGCCTGAGCATTGGATCCAATTACTGGGACAGGATTGATTGATTTACCTGCCTATGAGAATATCCAGGTCACGGCTGAGAATTTCGTTCTTCTAACCTGACTCTGGTTCTTCAGGATTGACTGCCTAGAATGGCACTAGTTTTCTAGTGGCACAGTGGTTAGAATGCAGCATTGCAGGCTAACTCACTACTCACAGTCAGGACTCACTAATAACAATAATCCACTGGCATGGTGGCACAGTTGTAAGGATACAGTATTGCAGGCTAACTCTGCCCACAACCTGGAGTTCAATTCTGAGCGGCTCAAGGTTGACTCAGCCTTCCATCCTTCCGAGTCGGTAAAATGAGGACCCAGATTATTGGGGGCACTAGGCTGACTCTGTAAACTGCTTAGAGAGGGCTGTAAAAGCACTATTTATTTATTTATTTATTTATTTATTTATTTATTTATTTATTTATTTATTTATTTATTTATTTATTCATTCATTCATTCATTCATTCATTCATTCATTCATTCATTTATTTATTTATTTATTTATTTATTTATTTATTTGTGAGATTTATATACCGCCTCACAGTGCAAGCACTCTCTAAGCAGTTTACACCAGTAAGCAATGTATATTTATATTGCCCCCAACAATCTGGGTCCTCATTTTACCTACCTCGAAAGGATGGAAGGCTGAGTCAACCTTGAGCCGGTGAGATTTGAACTGCTGACCTGTGGATCACAGTCAGCTAAAGAGGCCTGCAGTACTGCACTCTAATCGCTGTGCCACCCTGGCTCATTATCACTATGAATATATATATAGGTATATAAGTTTAAGTGCTCTTACTCTTGCTATTTTTAGTCTATAAGCTTGGTTTTTTTATGGTGAATGTAGAGTATTACAATAGTGACCTTTTCTTATCATTACACCTTGCTTAACTATAGGTGCAACAGAAAATTGCTCCTACTGTTTATTGATTGATTAAATTTTTAAACCACTCATCTTTCCTATAAGGTGACTTTGATCAGTTGGGCTACAGTGAGAGCTGTACAGATACAGAGAGGTATGCAGAATAAATTTCATCCTGATCCAAACTCAGCAAACTTTTGTGGTGGACTGACACACTGTAAATTTGCAAAATAATAACATGGGGTGCTTTCACAAAATGGGCAGCATAGGCGATAGCTTGCCTGGTTATCAAAATTGTTACCATGGTGGCCTTGACCAGTAGAAAATAGCTTATTTACTAGAAGACAAATTGGGAAATCCTTCCCTTGACTCATATTTCTTCCCTTGTGTCTGGAATGCTCTCTGCCAACTTAACAATTCTTGTTTTTTCTGGGCAGATGGATATATATTCCAACAAAACATTGTGTTGCAGCCATCTATCATTAAAAATAAAGCAAAAAAAAATAAAAATAAATTAAGGACGCCAATGTAGGACTCAAAGGTACCGTATTTTTTGGAGTATAAGATGCACCTTTTTCCCCCCTAAAAGAGACTGAAAATTTGAGTGGGTCTTATACTCCGAATGTAGCTTTTTTGAAGCTTTTTTCCCCAACCCTAACGAG
>JALIGW010000001.1:14039577-14129577 GCA_023053685.1 Diadophis punctatus similis | reverse complement strand
TCAAATGACCTGGCCTCATGCCCTGAAAGATTCTATAGGTAATGACCAGCATCTTGAACTGAACGTAGAAGCACACAGGAAATCAATACAGCTCTTGGAACAAAGGTGTGATATGCACCAATGAAGAAGCAGATATCACGGTTCATCCTGTTGCATTTTGTGCAAGCTGAAGGTTCTAGATGCTCTTGAAGGACAACTCCCTATAAAATATATCACACTGCTTTGTTTTGCATGTCAATTGTATCAATTCCTTCACTAGGAGGCTCTATTTTACTGTTTCTCTTCTTGAAAAAAAGTATTGAAGTAACAAATAAATAAATAAATAAACAATAATAAATGACATCATATACCGAACTCTGAAAGAAAATAAAATAAAAAGTGCAAAAGAAGAAAGAAAGGGAGGAAAGGGAGGGAGGGAGGGAGGGAGGGAGGAAGGAAGGAAGGAAGGAAGGAAGGAAGGAAGGAAGGAAGGAAGGAAGGAAGGAAGGAAGGAAAAGATTAAATTATTTAAAGAAGATCTTTAAAGAAGATCTTCATTAATAAATGAAAATTATTTAAAGAAGATATTTGTCACAAGAAGTATAAACAACCTTAATAATTCTTCACCTCCTAGACCTAGAAGGTTACATGCAAGTATGTTCTCCTTCCATAACCCATCCTTTATTCATATGGCATTCCATAAATCATGGTATCAGCAAAAAGTCCATAAAGGATTTCCAGAATTTTGTAGAAACGTGTTTCATTTTAACCTTGGTCAAACAAACCAACTTTGTACTCTTTCCTTTTGCTTCCAACAATCTTGAACTTTAATTCATTCAAATGTTGTAGGATTTGATGTCTCTTGTCAGGTTAAGCTCAATAATGATGTAGAACAATTTATCCAGAGTCTAGTTCTTTATTTGCTTACACATAATAGATAGAAATATAGACAAAATATGTTCCTATTCCCACCTTAACATACATGGGAGTTTCTATGGAATGACGACTATTCTTACAGAATAACAGAGTTGGAAGTTACCTTGGAGGTCTTCTAGTCCAGCCCCAAATTCAAGCAGGAGCTCCTATACCATTTCAGACAAGTGGCAGTCCAGTCTCTTCTTAAAAGCCTTCAATGATGGAGCACCCACAACTTCTGAAGGCAAGTCGTAATTGTTCTCATTATCAGGAAATTTCTCCTTAGTTCTGGGTTGGTTCTCTCTTTGATTAGTTTCCACCCATTGCTTTTTGTCCTGCCTTCAGGTGCTTTGTGACAGCCCCTTAAATATTCAAACACTGCTATCATGTCTCCCCCTTTCCTTCTTTTCACTAGACATAACCCAATTCCTGCAACCATTCTTGATAGTCCTCCAGCCCTCCAATCATCTTTGTTGCTCTTTTCTGCCTTCTTTCCAGAGTCTCAACATCTTTTTTATAATATGGGTGCAGTATACTAAGTGTGGTCTTACTAAGGCTTACATACTATATTACATACATACATACATACATACATACATACATGTGTGTGTGTGTGTGTGTGTTTATGTGTAACATTTTTTGCTGATAAATGAAAATAAAGGGAGACTATTATAGATCTATTTCGAGCTATTTTGCTCTCGTCAGATAGCCATACCCTTAGTGGGATTTGAACCTGGACAGTCTGCTTGTAAGGCAGGAATTTTAACCTCTAGGTTAAAATGTGTGTGTGTGTGTGTGTGTGTGTGTGTGTGTGTGTGTGTGTGTGTGTGTGTGTAGCATTTTTTGCTGATAAATGAAAATAAAGGGAGACTATTATAGATCTATTTCGAGCTATTTTGCTCTCGTCAGATAGCCATACCCTTACTGGGATTTGAACCTGGGCTGCCTGCCTTGTAAGGCAGCAGCTTAGCCACTAGGCCACAGGCTCTATTCCCTATCAGCTCTTCACCAGAAAAGGGTTATATATGTTTTTCTGTCGTATTATCCTGGTGTACCCAAATATGGGAGAAAGCATCACAGCTTTCATTTTGCCTTTAGGCCCCTCTCTGGGAGCATCCAGGCAGTTTCTATAGCGGACACACTATTTTCTATATGTGTAGCATTTTTTGCTGATAAATGAAAATAAATAAATATATATTTATAATGGGTTGTGCCGCCTCTTGCCTTGCTCTTTTTGGGGGAATGTGCTCCCTCATTCCTAGGAAACTGCCACTTCACTGAACTCCATCACACCAGCACCCCCTCCATAGACCCATCTTTCACACTCTTCTTTTTTTTTCTCACCTCAAAGGCTTTCTGGAGCTTCAGCAAAGCTCTTTTGCAAATTCAGTAAAGAGTCATTATCCAGGTCATTGTCTTGGCTCCTCATTTTATATTTCAATATATTCCTTCATATTCTAATATTTCTGCATGAGATGAGGTTTGATTCAACTCTTTATCCTGTTGATCTTCCAAGGGATTCTCTTTTAGTCTGCTTGCTCTTTCTCATGCATTAGTCATATCCCAGTCAGATTACTGCAATGTGCTATGGATGGATTGCTTCTGAAAACCACCCAGAAGCTACAATTGGTTCAGAACACATCAGCATGGGTAAATATGAGTACATCACCACCCCCATACCCTCCATGCCCTTGGTTTTAACCTTTTATTTATTTAATTATTGTTAAACTTAATGTCTTTATGCTTTTATATGTTTTATTTTTTTATTTTTTTATTCATTCATTCATTCATTCATTCATTCATTTAGTCAAGTGTATATATGATTACAGACAAAGTATAAACATGATTGTGAATACATAAGATGTATAAGCATGGTTATGAGTACATGAGATGGCTACAAATACATGGGGACATTAGGACAGGGACGGTAGGCACGCTGGTGCACTTATGCATGCCCCTTACAGACCTCTTAGGAATTGGGTGAGGTAGTCTAAGGTTAAAATTTTGGGGGTTTGGGGAAGAAACCACAGAGTCGGGTAAAGTATTCCAGGTATTGACCACTCTGTTGCTGAAGTCGTTTTTTTTTTTTTTTTGCAATCAAGTTTGTTTTTATACTGTTGTAAGCCACCTAGAGTCACTTGAAACAGTAATACGGGGGACATGTAAATTTAAGAAGCAAACAAATATCCAGATGTTGAACCCTGCTAAAATCTGACATTGCATTCAACTCCAAATCTCCTACTGTGTACCAGAAAAGTACATCCATCTGTGTACCAGAAAAGTTCAGACTTCAATAGCCAATGGGAATTTATCACCTCTTCCTCTCTATGCACATTGTGAAATGAGAAGAGTTTAGTCACCCACTGTTGACAGCTTTATCATTCTCACAATCCTACAGTATGGTTGGGCTTATGACTCCTTCCCCTGCCCCTACTGTTGTGTTTTGGTCTCCCTAAAACACAACCGTAACCCACAACTTCCCAATTCTCCTGGCTGAACGGAAGGGATGAACTTGACTTTCAGCTGACAATGGCAGCATGCCAAGAGGTTTAATATTTTTTATCAGCAATAATGTTCTATAAATGACATTTTAGTTTCATTTAAGAGAGAGAGAGGGAGGGAGGGAGGGAGGGAGGGAGAGAGAGAAGGAAATAAATAAACAAGCAGCCATTCAAGCTTGTTAATGCAGCAGTTGGGACTGTCAACTAGCTGTGCCCTGAACTTAATGTATTTTCTAAAATGACTGTCTAGAGACAAATGGGAATAGAATACGCCCGCTCAGGTTTCGGAGGCCTCAGATTATGTATTTAAAAATAGATAAAATGGCATTTGCTTGAACTTGTTAGAATGTTTTCAGTTTTTCACTCCATGCATCTTTAGAACAGCTTGCTCTTGGTTGCAATTACTGGAATGAACTGCTGGTTAAGATGTTGGATGTGGACTCGAGCTAACTGGATGGGACTGGGCCACTCACTCTTTTCAGCCCAACTTAATGAGCCAACAGAGTTGAGACACACGTATAAGGCTTATACAATATTTTGAGCTCATGGAGAAAAATCAAAACATGAATTCCAACAGTTAAAAAAGCCAATGTACTGAACAGTCCTGTTGTGACCCACCAGCAGCCCGTGCAGCTGGTAGTGGATCCCATCCAAGACGAGGCCGATGAGGTGATGTGCAAGCGGCCTGTGCAGCTGGCACCCGAGTTGGACAGTGAGGAGGCTGGTGAGGACTCAGTGCCAGAGGCAGAGGTTCAGCCAGGGCCTTCGGAACCTCCAGCACCTCACATCAGTGATGAGGAAGAAGAGGAGGAGCCTCTTAATGCACGGGCACGCAGAGCTGCCAAAAGGCAGGAATGGCTACTCAGGAGGAGGTCTCCTCGGGAGTAGGCTTGGGGCTAATTGGCCACTCCCCAAGCCTACTTAAGAAATGACAAAGATGGAAAAAGCTCTGCAGGAAACAACTCGTTTGATAGTTTGTTCGTTCGTGTGCCTCTTGTTTGGAAAACCTCTGTTCGGCTTATCTGTTTTGGCTTACTTCTTGTGGACCGATTCCAGGCATCTTGCCAACCTCTGTAAACTTACTGAGATATCCAGGACTAATTACTTATCTTTGTTTTATGACTTTATGGACTTATGCCAGCTGTTAATGCTGCTTAATTAACAGCTGTTTTTTTTCAAGAAAAGACTGTTTTAAGATTTGTTTGTGTGTGAACACTACTAAGCCAGTTTATTAGTAGTTGTTAATCAATTAAATATAGGTTTGAACAAACTGCATGAGTGCTACGTTTTCTCTGGTCCGTAGCTGGGGCAGAACAAGTCCCTTTTACAGTTGTTAAATAATTCCAACACAAATTTCTCTTTGAATGTGTACAAAGTTGACCCAACAGAAGATCTGGGCAAGGATGAGCCCTAACGGGAACTGGACTCCTGCTAGAATGTATTATTTTCTAAACCTATATCTGTCTGTCTGTTTGTCTCTCTCTCTCTCTCTGTCTGTCTCTCTCTCATCATTATCTATCTATCTATCTATCTATCTATCCATCCATCCATCCATCCATCCATCCATCCATCCATCCATCCATCCATCCATCCATCCATCCATCCATCCATCCATCCATCTATCTATCTATCTATCCATCCATCTATCTATCTATTTATCTGTCTGTCTGTCTGTCCTGTCCTGTTCTATCCCATCCCATCCCATCCCATCCCATCCATCCATCCATCCTGTCATGCCTCCGTCGGAGTCTGAATCAGAGATGGAAGACGAATAGCTGACAGAGAGCGGGAGAGTGGCTCCGTTGGCTGTGGAGGAAACTGGGGAAGGGCAAAGTCAGGCTGGGCAAAGCAGGGAAGAGGTAGAACAAGGGAGAGAGGGTTCAGATGAAGACCAAGACCCACCCCCTCCTCATCCTAGGGCATGCAGGGAAGAACGCAGAAGAGAGCAACATGGGCTGCATGGCTTATGAGGAAGGAAAGTGCCCCGATTCCTTCACAAGGCACACCTGGGGATGGAGGTTAAAGGAGAGGCAGTTGGGAGGGACATTTGTCGGGAACAAACACTGAATTCATCTGGTGTTGAGAGTGTGGCCTGCATTCCTGGCACTCCTCTGGACTGCCTGAATTATTTCCATGCTACTGTGTGCTTATCTTGTCTTGATGGAATTATTCTTCCTGTCTGGAACTCATTATCTTGCCTTGCTGGAGTGATTGATTGCAGTCATTCTGTTTATAGCATTTGGACTGGAGTATCTGCAGGTTTCTGATATAGCTTTTCTCCAGGCTGGAGAGTAAAAGGGATGTTAGGGGCAAAGTTGGTGCCAATAAAGGGAGTCATACCGGTTGTCTGGCTGTGTTGCCTTCATGCCATGCCCCGGGTCATCCATCCATCCATCCATCCATCCATCCATCCATCCATCCATCCATCCATCCACCCCCCTCTCTCTCATCAAATCTCTCTCATTCACTCTGTCTCTCTATTGGTTGGGGCAGTGGGCTAGGTGCTCCTTTTCCTTCTCTGGTTTAAAAGTGGTAGCAAATAGTGGCCTACTACCCACATATGTCCCCACTCTCCCTGTTTTGCACCAATCATCAAAATATACTGGGTGACTTAGTGTCAGTCCCTGAATCTCAGTCTGTCTAATAGAATAGTTGTGGGGATAAGATGTAGGGGCATCTTAGTGTAAACCGCCCTTAGTCCCTCGGGAGTAGGGCGGCATATAAGAACCAAGAAATAAATAAATAATAAATAAATAAATAATAAACCACCCTGAACTCTTCAAGCAAAAACAGGATATAAATCTAACTAGTAATGGCAGTAGTTGTAATAGTGATGTCAAACAGCAATTTAACACGATTAGGAATACTATTACAGTGGCTTTAAGTGTTTGCCAATCCAATCTGAAACATATGTACTTCAAAACCATATATTTCTAATTGAATGGGGTTTTGTTCAAAAACAGTGCATAAAACTGAAGATTAACTACACAGTGGTAGCTCGGTACTTGTCAGTTGGTTCTGGGAAGTTCGATGAGTACTAAAAACTACAAGTACCAAATAAACCATGTGACTAATGCATCACCCTTCATTTGGCTGAAAAGGGTATTGAGTCATTAGGCAGCCGACACAAATAAGTTCTAGCTTGTGCATAAAGTACCAAACAAATGACGAGTACCAAGACAACATTTTCACATCAAAATGAATTGATGTTTCACATGATTTACAGTCGGATGCTTGACAACTGACTCAGATTTATGATGTTGCAGTGTCCTGGGGTCATGGGATCACCTTTTGTGACCTTCTGAGAAGCAAAGTCAATGGGGAAACCAGATTCACTTAACAACCGTGTTACTACCGTATTTTTCGGAATATAAGATGCACCTTTTTGCCCCCCAAAAGAGGGTGGAAATGTCGGTGCATCTTATACACCGAATACAGCCATTTTTGGCCTCCCGAAGCCCCGCCCCCGCATCCTATTTTTACAAAATAACGGGCAATTTTTGCAAAAATGGGGGCGTTTTTGCTTTCCCCCACCCCCTAGGAGTGCTCAGCAGGCTTCCCAAACCCTCTGCATGCCCTGATTTTGCAAAAAAGAGTGAAAAATGGGCCATTTTTTGCAAAATGGGGGCGTTTTTGCCTTCCCCCACCTCCTAGGAGTTCTCTGCAGGCTTCCCAAACCCTCTGCATGCCCTGATTTTGCAAAAAAAGAGTGAAAAATGGGCCGTTTTTTGCAAAAATTGGGACCTTTTTGCCCTCCCCCACCGCCTAGGAGTGCTCTGCAGGCTTCCCAACCCCTCTGCATGCCCTGTTTTTACAAAAAAAAAAAAAAACCCGAGTGAAAAACAGGCCATTTTTTTTGCAAAAACTGGGGTGTTTTTGCCTTCTAATTACCCCATCTATTTATTTATTTATTTATTTGTGAGATTTATATACCGCCTCACAGTGCAAGCACTCTCTAAGCGGTTTACACCATTAAGCAATGTATATATTTACTTTGCCCCCAACAATCTGGGTCCTCATTTTACCTACCTCGGAAGGATGGAAGGCTGAGTCAACCTTGAGCCGGTGAGATTTGAACTGCTGACCTGTGGATCACAGTCAGCTAAAGTGGCCTGCAGTACTGCCTCTAACCGCTGCGCCACCTCGGCTCATCGGCTCTAGCATGACTGGAGGAGGAATTCTGGGAGTTGAAGTCCACTAGTCTTAAAGCTGTCAAGTTTGAAGAACCCTGGGTTAGGGATTAAGGGTGCAAGGGTATTCAAACTTAGCAAGTTTAAGACTTGTGGACTTCAACTCCCATTCCTGAGCTAGCATGACTGGAGGAGGAATTCTGGGAGTTGAAGTCCACTAGTCTTAAAGCTGTCAAGTTTGAAGAACCCTGGGTTAGGGATTAAGGGTGCAAAGGTGTTCAAACTTGGCAAGTTTAAGACGTGTGGACTTCAACTCCCATTCCTGAGCTAGCATGACTGGAGGAGGAATTCTGGGAGTTGAAGTCCACTAGTCTTAAAGCTGTCAAGTTTGAAGAACCCTGGGTTAGGGATTAAGGGTGCAAGGGTATTCAAACTTAGCAAGTTTAAGACTTGTGGACTTCAACTCCCATTCCTGAGCTAGCATGACTGGAGGAGGAATTCTGGGAGTTGAAGTCCACTAGTCTTAAAGCTGTCAAGTTTGAAGAACCCTGGGTTAGGGATTAAGGGTGCAAGGGTGTTCAAACTTGGCAAGTTTAAGACTTGTGGACTTCAACTCCCATTCCTGAGCTAGCATGACTGGAGGAGGAATTCTGGGAGTTGAAGTCCACTAGTCTTAAAGCTGTCAAGTTTGACGTTTGTAAAAAGTATACATGGTTGTAAAAAGTATTCTGCTACACTGGTATTTTACTAAATAATATATTACTACACCATTTGGTTCAGAATACTTTTTTCCTTGTTTTCCTCCTCTAAAATCTAGGTGCGTCTTATACTTCGGTGCGTCTTATACTCCAGTGTTTCTTATACTCCGAAAAATACGGTGATTTAATGACTGCAATGATTCACTTAACAAATGTGGCAAGAAAAATCCTAAAATGGGGGAAAACTCACTTAACACATTTCTCACTTAGCAACAGAAATTTTGGGCTCAATTATGGTCGTAAGTTGAGGACTACCTGTATTCATTTTCTCAGGCAACACAAAGCAAGGGAGTGATCTACAATCAAATGGGAAAACTGACAGAGGTAATAATTAATCTCACAGAGGTGATGTTTGATCTTTTCCCGGACATCAGACATTAGAAAAGAAACCGCAGTTTAAAAGTCTAAGTAAAATATTTATTTCGGTACAAAAAACAATAAATCCTCATTTCTTTACATCTCTAATATAAAAGTGTGTCTTCTCTCAATGGAAGACAGAGCAAGAAGGGAAGAAAGGAATGCACACATGCGTACAAGAACATATCAATCACGTGCTCAGGAATAAACCATTATATTGAATAGGGATGCATCTCCCTGCATATTCATGTAACAGGCAATAATCACACTGTGACAGAAACATCCTATTATAATAGAATTGAGAGCCAGTTTGGTGTAGTGGTTAAGGCACCAGGTTAGAAACTGGGAGTCTGTGAGTTCTAATCCTACCTTAGGCATAAAGCCTGGTGGGTGACTTTGGGCCAGTCACTTTCTCTCAGCCCCAGGAAGTAGGCAATGGCAAACTACTTCTGAAATTTTCCAAAGAAAACTGCAGTCCAGGCAGTCATCAGGAACCAATAGGACTCTGCCAGTGGTGGGTTGTAAATATTTTTGCTACCAGTTTGCGTGCGCGCTTGTGCGCACTCGCGATGCTTCTGCACATGTGCGGAAGCGTCCTGGGGAGGTGGGTGGAACCTCCCGCCATCGGCACTACCGGTTCTAAGAACCAGTCTGAACAGGGAGCAACCCACTGCTGGACTCTACCCCCTGCCCCTTCCCAAAGTTTTTTGATTGGGTAATTGTTGCATATTGTTTTTAAAAGAAAATATTCATTCCTGACTGTAAGTGAAAAGTTTAGAAGAGGAGGTAAGAATGAAACGTTCATCCTACATTCTAAAACGAGGGTGTATCATTGCATAAATTACTTTTAAGAAATGCATTCTCAGAACATCCTCTGAGGTTTTCTAAGAGCTTTCCAATTTTTAATAGCAGACAGCCAAACACTTCATGAACTCTTTTTTTTCTGTGAGCTCAAAGTATCATATAAGGTATCCCAAATCTATGAGGAAAGGTGGGCTGAAAAAAAACCTGAGTGGTCTAGTCCCACCCAATTAGAGATGGCGTGTTCAAGATCACGTGAAGTGTTAATACCACTCTACAATGCCTTGGTATGACCACACTTGAAATACTGCATCCAGTTTTGGTCACCACGATGTAAAAAAGACGTTGAGACTCTAGAAAGAGTATACAGAAAAGCAACAAAGATGATTAGGAGACTGGAGGCTAAAACATATAAAGAATGGTTGTAGGAATTGGGTATGTCTAGTTTAATGAAAAGAAAAACTAGGGATGACATGATAGCAGTATTCCAATATCTAAGGAGCTGCCACAAAGAAGACGGAGTCAACGTTCTCCAGAAGGTAGGACAAGAAGCAATGGGTGGAAACTAATTAAGGAGAACCAACCTAGAACTAAGGAGAAATTTCCTGACAGTTAGAACAATTAATCAGTGGAATAACTTGCTTCTAGAAGTTGTGAATGCTCCAACACTGGACGTTTTTGAGAAGAGATTGGACAACCGTTTCAGTAGTGAGTTATAAATCCCGTCACTACCGGTTCGCTCATGCGCATGCACAGAAGCGTCCTGGGTGGGTGGGCGGGGCCTCCTGCCACTGCCGCTAACAGTTTGGAGAACCAGGCCAAACCGGGAGCAACCCACCGCTGAACCGTTTGTCTGAAATGGTATAGGGCTTCCTGCCTGAGTAGGAGCTTGGACTAGAAAGGCCTCCAGGGTCTCTTCCAACTCTGTTATTCTATTCTGTTGTGTTCTGTTCTTCTCTGCTCTTATTGAATAAAGGGCAAAGGCATAAACAGATGGAATCTTGTCCCATATTTTCTCCCCCGATGAGGAGGAAAACTGGTAAAACATGGATACAAGCAGACAAGGCAGCTGAACAAGCATCTGCTGGCTTGCCCAGGTATAAATTGTTCCATAACCACCACTCCCCAGCCCTGATTCTTGCACGTTCATCACACTCTACGTAGGTGTGAGATTCATAATGCAATTCTGTTCAGTTCCTGCCTTTGACGTGAAGAGTACTGGACGATATTCTCTCTCAGCCTTAGGAAGCAAGCAATGGCTGTTTGCAAACCTGAATTATTTTTGTTAGGCATCATTGACCCAAGATTCAAAAAAGACACACAATACCTTATCATAGAGCCGAGGTGGCGCAGTGGTTAAAATGCAGCACTGCAGTTCAGCAGTTCAGCTGTTCAAATCTCACTGGCTCAAGGTTGACTCAGCCTTCCATCCTTCCGAGGTCGGTAAAATGAGGACCCAGATTGTTGGGGGCAATATGCTGAACTCTGTAAACCACTTAGAGAGGGCTGTAAAGCACTATGAAGCGGTATATAAGTCTAAGTGCTATTGCTATACACACCCTGATGGCAGCTAGAATCATATATGCACAATTCTGGAGAAACATGGAAACACCCAAAGAAGAAGATGTAATTAAAAAGATAATGGATTGTGCTGAGATGGATAAATTAACGAAGGAATTAAAGGAAAAAGAGGAAACAGAATACTATAAAATATGGAATAAATTTTAGGATTGGTTGAGCGTGAGAAGGAATAAACAAAATAAGACGTTTAACCGCTAACCCTGAATAACATGAGAAAATATTGCTTAAATGATGTATTCTTGGAAATAGTTATAACATTGTATATATGTAAAGATTATATATGTAAAGATTATGTAGATATAATTGAATACCAATTTATTGTCCAATGGAAAAAGTCAAACTTCTGATTTTATCCGATGAAAGCTCATTTTACATAGGGGCTATGTAAAGATTATATATGTAAAGATTATGTAGATATAATTGAATACCAATTTATTGTCTTATGGAAAAAGTCAAACTTCTGATTTTATCCGATGAAAGCTTATTTTACATAGGGGCTAAGCCTATGGGAAAAGCCCCAAATTGTTTGTTTAGTGTTGTTTATGTTGAATGTTGTATTGTTATGTGTGTTCAATAAATAAAAAAATAAAAATAGCAAGCAAGCAATAGCAAACCACTTCTGAAATCTTGCCAAGGAAACTGCAGTGTCACGATGTGAATATTGCCAGTTGAGCACCTCTGCAATATTTCTAGGTTTACTGTATTTTCTAATCAAGTAGACATGTGATATGTATTACTGCGCATGTGTGCATTCCAGGAGTCTCCTCCTTTCCTTCTTCTCTTGTGAGCATCGCCCGAGGCAGACGTGATTTCTTAGCTGAGAAAATGTAGCTTAATAACGTTTATATTCTTTTGTTACTCTTATACTGAAATAAATATTTTGTTAATTAGAATTAAATAAAGTAAGAATTACTTCAAGGAAGCAAGATCCTATATCACCTCTTGATGGGAATAATTTCCTATCTGTCATGCCGGGTCTTCTCCAGGCAATTGTGGGTTGTCAACACTCACTCAAAGGCCCCCTTTCAAAAAGCAGGGGCTAAATTTGGATGCATCCAGTGAAAGATGCAACAGTTGTAATTGTGGCTCTCTGTGTGTCAAGTCTCGGGTTAAGTGATGACACTAATGCTGTGCATTAAATTAATTCTGCCACTGTTTTTCCCATTTTTTAACTGGACCGGAAAAGGAACGGCTTCTGATTTCTTCTTCCCCGAAAGTGAAAAAAGTCATAATAAGGGCAAAGAAATCTTGCCTGTACCATGGTAATGAGATGCCCTTGGTCTCTCCAGGGATTTGCAGCTTTCTTTGCTACATTTCAAATGAATCCTTAGGGAAATTCCCCTATGTTTTGCTTATTTTCAGAACAGGGAGCAAAAACACTATAACAAAGTGAGAGGCAAGTAAGAATATACTCAGCCCAGGCTGTGTGCAGTAGAAGGATGAAGGTGTAGGAGAAGGAGAAGCAGAACCTACAGGTGGAGTCAAGAGAGAAATCAGCCTGGAGTCATTATGTTCCCACTAACGATCTAGTCCAGGGGTGTCAAACTCGAGGCCTGTGGGCCATGGGGTGCTTAGATCTGGCCCATGGGACTGCCCTAGGAAACAGCAAAGGACTGGCCCACGGTGTCTTTGCCAGTGAAAATGGAGTTCGGGAGGGCTGCGCGTGGCCCTCCTGGGCCCCATTTTCAGCCGCAATGGCCTCCTGCAGCTCTCTGCCAGCAAAAATGGAGTTGGGGGGACCCCACCCAGGCTCCATTTTCGTTGGCAGAGAGCTAGCAAAACAAACACAAAACGAAAAAGGAGAAATGCTTCCCCTTTTGCATTTGAGCATGCAAGAAGGGACAGGAAAGGAGAAAGGGAAAGAGGAAAGACAAGGAAAAAGAAGTAAAGATGGGAAGAGAGCAAGAAAGGAAAAATAAGGAAAGAGGGGAAGGAAGAAGGAAGGAGAATGAAGAGGGAATGAAAAAGAAGAAGAAAAAAAGAAAGAAGGAAGGAAGGAAGGAAGGAAGGAAGGAAGGAAGGAAGGAAGGAAGGAAGGAAGGAAGGAAGGAGATAGATTATAATGAGAGGGAGGGAGGGTCTGCGGGAAGTCCTGCTTTAGTAATTAGCCACCACAGGTGCCCCCGACACGAGTGGCGTTAAGCGTCCCCCCTCAAAATCAAACACAATCCTGATGTGGCCCTCAATGAGCTTGAGTTTGACACCCCGATCTAGTCCAACCCATTTTGAATTCCATTAACTCTTATCTAGTGCCAATTTAGTTCTGTTAGTTTACAACATGGGTCCTCAAATTAAGGCCCAGGGGCCACATGCGGCCCGCCGAAGCCATTAATCTGGCCTGCGCAGGACCATGAGGCTGCCCCGCCCACATTGCCCCACCTACCCTTCGGCCGAGCACAGAACTTATCTTCGCGAGCCCCGCGGACTGGAACTGAAAGGTAAGGCCAACAATTTTGGCCTGCAGAGACGTTCTGGAGGCAGGGGAGGTGAAAAACAGGGTGCACAGATGCACCAGGCAGACAAAAAACTGGCGAAAACAGTGCATTTTTGGCCAAAAACTGGGCTATTTTTGGCCTGCAGAATGCTTCTGGAGGCGTAGGAGGTGTAAAATGGGGCACACAGATGCCCTAGGAGGCCAGAAAATGGGCAAAAATGGCCCATTTTTCACCTCCCCTGCCTCTAGAAGATAGATAAACAGAGAGAGAGAGAGAGAAAGAGAGAGAGAGAGAGAGACAGAGACAGAGACAGAGAGACAGAAAGAGAGAGAGAGAGAGAGAGAGAGAGAGAGAGATTTCTCAAGCTCCTTGGGGCTGAGAAGAATTGCTGCAAAACTGAGTTTCCTGAAATGGACCACTAGACTCCTAAACAACTGAAGAAACGATCTAGTAAAAAGAAAAGTCAACCAAAAGAGCAACATGCAAACAAAAGCAAATAAAACACCCCCAGGAGCAAAACAAATGAAAGTTTAATTTGTGTGCATTGTTTAATGGACTGTTAAATTGGCCACACCCACCTAGTCACGTGACCACCTAGCCACACCCACCCAGCCGGTCCGGCCCCCCAACAGCCTGAGGGACCCTGACTTGGCCCCCCATTTAAAAAGTTTGAGGACCCCTGGTTTACAAGATTCTTGTCTATAACCATGAGCAGTAAGTCAGCTTAACTGACATTTAACATGTGGTCCTGATTCTTTCACACCTGACAGAAGGTATCTAAAGCCCTGTGAGGTAGAATAAAACACCAACCACTTTCTGACCTACACTTACATCCCTTCTGGATTTTGTAACAATTACTAAATTTCAGTCTGAACACAAGAAATGGCAGCTATAAAAACTGCTCTTATAGAAGACTCCTTTTCCAAGGCTTTCTTGTTGTCTTCCCAACAAGGTCGAAGAGAAGAATAACACTATGCAAAAGGATCAAATCAACCCCATTTTTAATTATAAGATGATTTGAGATGGGGGGACGACGACAAGGGGCTAGTCATAAAATCATGGCGGTATTACATATTCAGATTTATGTCATTAGGCGTGATGGTATCATGTTGCAAAGGACACAAAAGATGACATTTGCATCCTTTGCCAAATTGGCGTGTCGATGCTGTTACATCCACAATGTAAATTTGCATTAAAATGCATCGTGCAAATCACCATAAAAATTTGGCCCACTGCATGTGAAGTCAGTTGCAGTCAGTGGTGGGCTGCAACCGGTTTAACAACCGGTTCAGTGATCGTGCGCATGCGCACCTAACGCGCTTGCGCGCAACATTCAAAATACAGAAAATTGAAGCTCAGCTGCTTACCTTCTTACCCGGTAAGTAGAACAGCGGAGGCGCAGAAATCAGAAAGAAGGAAATATAGGACAGGATAACGCAGGGGCGGGTGGGCGGGGCCAGCTGATCGTCGGAACTACCGGTTCACCTGAACCGGTCTGAACCGGCAGCAGCCCACCACTGGTTCCACTGCAGTTCACTAATTTGATATTTTTCCATACGTTGCTATATTTATTACGACATCCACGGGAGACGAATAAAAAGATGGATAGCTGCAGCAAAATACAATTAAAACAAAATGAAGCCTAGAGTTGCCAAAAAAGGAACACCTGGAGCTTTATCTGTGTCAACAGTTTTTTCAACAGTTCCAAGAAGGTTCCACACCCATTTGCACTATTCAGGTGACCTTGAGGACACAGATTGTCACGATGTGAAGATTGCCAGTTGTGCATCTCTACTATTTCTAGATTTACTGTATTTCCTAATCAAGCAGACATGTGATATGTTTTATTACGCATGTGTGCATTCCAGGAGTTTTGTCTCCTCCTACCTTCTTCTCCTTCGAAGCCTCGCCCGAGGCAGATGTGAATTCTTAGCTGAGAAAATGTAGCTTATTAAAGGTTTATATTTTTTTGTTACTTTTGTACTGAAATAAATATTTTGTTAATTAGAATTGAATCTCGGTTTTATTTTCTAAGTACGAATGACTTCAGGGAAGCAAGATCCTATATCACCTCTTGATAGGAAAATTCCTATCCAACACAGATAAACCTCCAGGTGACCTTAACGACCCACTAAAAGAATGCAAATGACCAGCTGTCTGCAAGGAGTATAAATCCTTCCATTCCCCACCATCCAGTCAGAGCTGAAGAAGCTTCTTGGATGAGAAGCGAAACATCTTCAAAGGAAAACCAGACAGTCCAGTTGCCTCTTGAGGAAAAAAAAAGCACCTTTGGAAGTAATTCCATGGATTAAAAGTCAAATGGTGCCTGGATGATCTTAGCAGGGGTTCTTGCAGGAGATTTCTCCAATAAATTCTTCGAACCAGTAGGGTTACCATACCTGCTGGCAAAAATCTGGACAAACATTACAGAGCGGAAGAGAATTAATTTTTCCCCACGTTTCTTTTTTGCTATCTAGCATATGTTTGAATTATTGCATTAAGAGACGTTAAAGAATTTTTAAAAACAGGCTCATAAACAAGACAGAGAAACAGAATTCTGTTTCGCAGAGGAAAAAACTGCAGGAAACTGAAGGACTTACTTAGGCATAGATTACTTCAGTACACCTTTTGTTGGCTGAAAAGATTCTATTTGAACTGTGAATAATAACTTGTAGGCAGCTTTTTCTTTCTTTAATTTGGAATGAATTAATACCTGTAGTGTAGGGAATGGTTCTTTCCTTTTATTTCTGGTGCTAGAGCGGTAAACACTTATATAGGAGGCAAATATCATAAGGGTTTCCAAAGTTGCAAGGCTTACCTTTAAAAATAAAATCCTTAGAAAAGTATATAGATTGTAAAAGATGAAGTCCCAAAATAGACTAATTAGGACGATAGCAATAGCAATAGCACTTAGATTTATATGCTGCTTCACAGTGCTTTGCAGCCCTCTCTAAACAGTTTACAGTGTCAGCATATTGCCCCCAACAATCTGGCGCCTCATTAGCCATTAATTGTGTGCAAAACTCACAATTATGGGGATGGTACATTCCAATGTTCTTATAGGAGATAACCAGGCTGAGCCTGAGGGAGGGGTCAAGTGCATCATCAGTCTTGAGCCATCTTGTGCCCACAAGACATGGAGCCCAAGTTTAAGCCCTGCTTGAGTTCTGTTGATTCTTATCTACCGCCAATTCGCTTTGACCGTTAGTAGTTCAGATTCTTATAGAGAGTATTAGCATAAACCCATATTCATTTCAACTTCCTGGGCTCCTAATTTCTTGCATTTGACAATTCTCTGGAGCAGAGTTTCTCAGCCTTAGCAACTTTAAACGTTGTGGACTTTAACTCCCAGAATTTCCCGCCAACATGCATTTGAAAAACACTGTTCTAGAGCATTCGGTTTTGAGGTTGGAACATGGCTTTAGTACTGAGGAATTCTTCCTTTTCTGGAAATTCTAATTCCAGGAAACTACCAAGCCAGCTCCAGAATGGCTAGATTGATGTACTCCAGAAGGGAACCAGAAAGTTTTACAGAATATCAGAATGTTTTATTCCCCATATGGTGATTCTTGCAAGTACAGCTTGGTTTTTGAGAGATGTGGTAAGGTGAGCCAACTTCTTGTAGTTAGTGGTTAAAGCATCAGGGTAGAAACCAGGAGACTGTGAGTTCTAGTCCTGCCTTAGGCACAAGCCAACTGGGCGATTCAGAGGAATGACAAGACAAGACAAGACAAGACCATTTGATACTTAAAGGCTTGTATTACATGCTAGGCTAAAGTCATATAGTATTAGCTAGTCTAGTCAGCATGTTGTGGGAATCGAGTCATTGCCATCACTGTTTTGTGAGCAAGGCCATCATGTTAAATTGTCATATATTTTACATTTTGAGTCATGGAATGTGTTATAGCTACGTCAATGGCATTTTGTCAACCCAAATGGGTATATTGTGCTAGGTAAAAACTGTTTTTAAAGTCCTCCAGGGACTGTTATCTGTCTAAGAGCTTCTCAGACCCTCCCAAAGAAGCCCTTTCTGGGAAATTGGCTGGCTCTGCTTGGCTTCATTTCAAAACCTCCAAGGACACAATTGTTGGGGAAATAAATTGGCTTAGATGGGATTCTATTTGGGTCTTACAAGCTGTCTTTGCGACTTGATTGAAAGTCTGCAGATATCCAGTACAAGAAAATTCCATTGGTTGTATCTTGTGTTGAGATTGTTTTCCATTTTGGAGTCATTGTTTAATTTGAAAAGGCTAAGCTTTAAGGAGTCATCTCTGCCTCAGTTAAAGGGCTTATCATTGAAATTGAAATTTAGGTGCAAATAAAAAGACAACTCCAAGCATATCTATAATAATAATAAGAACAGAGTTGGAAGGGACCTTGGAGGTCTTCTAGTTCAACCCCCTGCTTAGGCAGGAAACCTTACACCACTTCAGACAAATGGTTATCCAACATCTTCTTAAAAACGTCTAGTGTTGGAGCATTCATAACTTCTGGAGGCAACTTGTTCCGCTGATTAATTGTTCTAACTGTCAGGAAATTTCTCCTTAGTTCTAAGTTGCTTCTCTCCTTGATTAGTTTCCACCCATTGCTTCTTGTTCTACCCTCAGGTGCTTTGGAGAATAGTTTTGACTCCCTCTTCTTTGTGGCATCCCCTGAGATATTGGAACACTGCTGTCATGTCTCCCCTGGTCCTTCTTTTCATTAAACTAGACATACCCAGTTCCTGCAACCGTTCTTCATATGTTTTAACCTACAGTCCCCTAATCATCTTTGTTGCTCTTCTCTGCACTCTTTCCAGAGTCTCAACATCCTTTTTACATCTTTTCTTTCACACGTTTCTAACAACCTTCACATTTACAAATTCCAGCCATCCCATCAACAGGGCTAACCTTTCCATGGGCTACTCCAATTCCCACTACTGATTGGTCTGTAGTGAGGGAAGTTGGGTCTTTAAATTCAACAATATTTGCATGATACCGATCCACACTTCTGGGCTGTTTCTTCCACAAATTTATTTAACTGCAGTTAAAAATAAGGCTATAGAAATGTGATTTTAGAGTGGATATGTTTTCTCCAATGTTTACGTATTTATTTATTTAGCATATAGCCGTGATGGCGAACCTATGGTATGCCTGCCAGAGGTGGCATGCAGAGCCCTCTCTGCTAGCATGCGCGCCGTCGCCCCAGGTCAGATCTCTGTGGCGTTTCTTTGGTGAGCTTCTGTTTCCCTGCAAACGATGAAAAAGAAGCTCACGAAAGAAAAAGAACTTACCTCTTGCCGCGCTGCGGGTGTTGGGATGCCCCACCTCCTGCCAGCCAGCTGGTTTTCAGGTCTCTACTTCGCATGCGCGCATGTTCCATGCACGACATCACATGCACGTGTTCACGCGCGCACACCTTTCAGTTTGGACATGCGTGCGCACACAGTTTGAGTACTCAATGTCTAAAAGGTATGCCATCACTGGCATATAACATACAATGTCAGGAAACACTACACATGCTAGACACAATGCAGTCCTGACAGCCTAGATTGCTAGTTCATTCTGTTCGGCGTTTGCGTGCCTATCCTGGGTGCACCGTAGGGTGTGTGTGTGTGAACTAGTTTTATATCTATTATCTAGTGGTGCTCAGGTTGCTGGCTCTTCCAGGTTCCTCCACCGGTCTCACCTTGCACACTTCGGAATGCCTTGCATCTGGCCAATCCAGCGCCACACACAAGCCACACCTAAGTTTTTTGCCCACCAAAGTGGTACCCATTTATTTACTGCAACATTGCATGCTTTCTGGTTGGGCAGGAGCTAGGAATCGAGTGATGTGTTCTGACCTAGGCTTCCTGATAAAGCATAAAACACAAATGTAGTCCCAAAAAACCTCTTTTTATTTCAACGGCTGTGAATTATGTTCATTCCCAGCCGTAATAAGTCCCAAACCATGTTAATTAGTCCGACAGAAGTCTGCCACAGTCTTTCGGAAGAAGGCTGATAATCACCAACCTTTATCTCTCTTGACATGCTTCCAAAGACCTAATTGGCAAGGAGCTTTGCAAGGCCAAACAGAACACAGATTCAGAACGGAGTTACACCGACCAGAATTGATCCAAGTTGCTTCCTGGAATGAGCACCTCCATTTGCTCCATTTTTATATCCTATGGGAGGGGCCAATCATCTCCAAGCCTTACTCCCCGAGTAATCCTTGTCTTCAGTAACTGTTCTTGCCTTCTGGCAGCTCTGCGCATGCATGCATTGGGAACAGGCTCCCCCTGTTCCTCTGCCTCACTCATGTCAGCCTCTGGAATCAGCACAGAACTCCCAGATGGCCCAGGCCCCATCTCTGGCTCTGGCACAGAGCCTTCTCCAGACTCCAGGCCTAGTCCATGGTCCTCCCCAGCCTCCTCGCTGTCCAATTCTGCTGCCAGCTCTGCAGGCTGCTGACGGACCAAAACATGATGGGAACTCACTCCATCTCATGGAGCTGGGCTCAAACATCTGGATGTAGACCATTTCTGGCCAGCAGTTCCAGTGTCATTAAGCCTCTGTGCCATTGCATCCCCTTTTCTCCAATAAACTTTTCCTACTTTTTTCCTCAGTATTTTCCTCTGAAGCAATGTTTCTCAACCTTAGCAACTTTAGGATGAGTGGAATTCAACTTCCAGAATTCTCCAGCCAGCAAGGGTGGCTGGGGAATTCTGGGAGTTGAAGTCCATTTATCTTAAAGTTACTAAGGTTGAGAAACAATGCTCTGAGGGTTTAGGAGGATGGGTAGATATGCATTATCTCTGGAAACATATTTATTTCCTCCAGTATACTGATATTTTCTAAATTCAGCATTAGAAAATACAGAGGAAAGGGCAGAATGAAGAATAAAGAGCATGTGATCAATCTTTTGGACCTGTGTACTTTAAGAAGTAGGCCGCATAAAATTCTTTCTGGTCTTTGTCCACCTCACAATGATAGCTTTTTTTTTTTAGTTTCTTTGTCTCTCTTTGCCTCTCCCAATGATTTTTTTTAGACTTCTCTTTTCTTCTCAACTGGGATAGAAAACCTCCCTCAGAAATATAGTGCCCCAAAGTCACTTCAGGTAGTGATATGGGCAGCATATTAACTAAATAACTAAATAACTACCGTATTTTTCGGAGTATAAGACGCACCTTTTTCCTCCCTAAAAGAGGCTGAAAATTTGGGTGCGTCTTATACTTGGAATGCAGCTTTTTCAAAGCTTTTTTCCCCAGCCCTAACAAGGTGCTAACGATCTTCCCAGCTTCCAATTCTCTCCGAAGAAGGTTTTTTCCAGCCCTAAGTCTTTGCAGGCTTGTTTTCATTCCTACTCCCTTCGAAGAATATTTTTTCCAGCCCTAACCAGGGGATAAAATAATGTGCTGAAGCTGACCAGACTAAGGACGCTAGTCAGATGAATACCTGGTAGGCAGATTTTTCCCCCTATTTTCCTCCCCCAAAACTAAGGTGCGTCTTATACTCCGGTGCGTCTTATACTCTGAAAAATACGGTAAATAACTAAATAACTAAATAAATAAATAAATAAGAGATCTACTATCTAGAAAAGGATCATCATAGGGTCCTTTTTCTCAGGTATCAATTGGTCTCTTTGGCCCAGTGAAAACCATCTGCTTATCAAAATGGAGAGCCGCTTAAGACCATGGCAACCATTTCATGCTGTTCAAATATCTCGAACATTTGCAGAATCTTCCATGGATAGGAGCATTGAGGTTTGTTTATTGGAGAGCAGTCTTGATCTTTGTCTGGCTTAAAGAGAACATTGCTGGCAGCAATTTCCAATTAGTCAAAAGTAAGAAATCATAAACAAGAAACCAATTTCGCCCTAACATTCCCATTTTCCATTTTCTATTCTTGCCAACAAACAAACCTGATAGGGAAGCACTGTTCATTTGATTTCTATCCCATTTTCTATCCAGTCACCTGTTCAAAATCGCGAGCAAAAATTCAAATGCACAGAGCAGTATGAAAGGTTTTTGTTTTTTTTAAAATGGTGAATTAAAAGTAGAGGAGAGCCAGTCTGGTGCAGTGCTTAAGGTGCTGTCCTAGGAACCAGGAGACTGTGAGTTCTAGTCTTATCTTAGACATGCAAGCCAGCTGAGTGACTTTGGGCCAGTCACTCCTTCTGAGCCCAACCCACCTCAGAGGTTTCTGGGACTGAGGGTGTATTTGTGCCTGGGTCTCCCCAGTGCGGGGACAATACCTTAAACTCTAACCACATTGGCTCTCATCTGTTTCAATTCAATTAATTAACTAATTACTTATTTGTGAGATTTATATACCGCCTCACAGTGCAAGCACTCTCTAAGCGGTTTACACCAGTAAGCAATGTATATTTATATTGCCCCCAACAATCTGGATCCTCATTTTACCTACCTCGGAAGGATGGAAGGCTGAGTCAACCTTGAGCCGGTGAGATTTGAACTGCTGACCTGCGGATCACAGTCAGCTAAAGTGGCCTGCAGTACTACCTCTAATCACTGCGCCACCTCGGCTCTCTCTTTTAGAGAGTCATTGAGGCACTTGGAGGTTCATATGTCTCTTCAGGGTCACCTGAGTAGTGCAAATGGTTCCTGTAGTTTGCAATTTTTTCCTGGAAATCCGTTCCTACTCCCACACCATTTTAAGGCTGTTCATGTTTGCACCTTTGGGACAACCATGACTTGGATGACTAAGAATCTCCATAGACTTATAACCCTCACTTGAATTCTAGAAAGAGTGCAGAGAAGAGCAACAAAGATGACTAGGGGACTGGAGATTAAAACATGAAGAATGGCTGCAGGAACTGGGTATGTCTAGTTTAATGAAAAGGAGGACTAGGGTTTGTTTGTTTGTTTGTTTGTTTGTTTGTTTGTTTGTTTGTCAACAAGTGCAAGGAAACAGCACACATGAAAAAATGGCACAAATACATGGATATAAAGAAACAAAACATAGCCATAAACACATAAAACGAGTACATACAAATGGGTACAGTAGGACAGGGACGGTAGGCGCGCTTATGTACACCCCCTTAGGGACCTCTTAAGAAATGTGTAAGATCCACGGTAGACAGTTTAAGATAAAAGGTATGGGGGTTAGAGAAACTAACAACAGGATCAGGTAAAGTGTTCCAGACATTTACTACTCTATTGCAGAAGTCGTATTTTCTGCAATCAAGATTAGAGTGGAATACATTTAGTTTGTATCCATTGATATAGCCCTAGTGTTATTGCGGTTGAAATTAAAGTATTTGTTAACAGGTAGGATGTTAAGGTAGATGATCTTGTGTACTAAGCTTAGGTCAGAACATAGACGGTGTAGTTCAAGGTTATCCAGGTCTAAAATTTCAAGTCTACTGGAATAAGGAATTTTATTGCGAGCAGAGGAGTTGAGTACTCTTCTTGTAAAATACCTCTGGACCCTCTCTAATGTATTAATGTCCGAAATGCAGTGTGGGTTCAGGCAGGTTTACATGATAGCAGTCTTCCAATATTTGAGGGGCTGCCACAAAGAAGAGGAGGTCAACCTATTCTCCAAAGCACCTGGGGGCAGGGCAAGAAGCAATGGTTGGAAACTAATCAAAGAGAAAACCAAGCCAAAACTAAGGAGATATTTATCAACAGTAAGAACAATTAATCGGTGGAAAGGTTAATTGTTCAAAAGTTGTGGGAGCTCAATCATGAGAGATTTTTAAAGAGTTTGACCACCATTTGTCTGATATGGTATAGGGTCTCCTGCTTGAGCATGGGGTTGGACTAGAAGACCTCCAAGGTCCCTTCCAACTCTGTTATTCTGTTCTGGTTTGTTCTGGTCTTTCAGGATTTCCAGTCAAGCACATCACCACTGTAACTAAGTCCATCAACCTTGGTGCAGTTCCGCTTCCTTCCTTTCCCCCTTCTTTACACTGAATGATTATGTGCCATCAAGTTGGTGATGACTCTTATGGACCACATAGGTAGACCTTCCCTATGACCATCTGCCCTAGTCTGGCCCTTCAGGCCTTTCAAGGGTGCTCCTGTTTCCACTGCAATTCAATTTCTCCATTTTGTTCCTAGTCATTCCCTTCTTCTTCATCTATCCTAGCATTAGAGCCTTCTCCAGAGAGCTGGGTCTTTTATATAATATGTCTGAAGTAGGAGCCAAGGTGGCGCAGTGGTTAGAGGCAGTACTGCAGGCTACTTTAGCTGACTGTGATCCGCAGGTCAGCGGTTCAAATCTCACCGGCTCAAGGTTGACTCAGCCTTCCATCCTTCCGAGGTAGGTAAAATGAGGACCCAGATTGTTGGGGGCAATGTAAATATATACATTGCTTACTGGTGTAAACCGCTTAGAGAGTGCTTGCACTGTGAGGCGGTATATAAATCTCACAAATAAATAAATAAAAATAAATAATTTGAGCCTGAAAATTTGTGCCTTGAATGAAAACCCTGGGTTGATTTGAGACTAATTCCACTGCATGTTATGGTTTTTTGAAACCTATTTCAAATTATCTTGAAGCAAAACTGCTCTCAAGAATATAGCACTGCAATAGGAACAGGAACCGGGTTATCAACATAATGATATCTCAGAACTGATGCCTTATTTAAAAAAAAATCTGTGAGCTCTGGAAATGTGATACAGACTTGGGAGGGAATCAGGAAGAAGCATTATTTTAAAATACAGGGGTGGCTATCCACCATGGAGGCTATGATTCACCCTAATACATTAGACATGGGCAAAATGTTAAGATATAATGAAATTTTGGATAATGAGGGAAGATTAAAATCCAACCAAGAATTAAAGGAGCAGGGAATAATAATAGATTGGTGGCCATATCTCCAGTTACAATCGAGATGCAAAAAATGTTTAGAGGGATTTGGATTTGAATCGAATCCAACACAATTAGACAAATAATTAATAGGTCCAGAAGAGAAATTATTATCTAAAATATATAATTTCTTGTTACTCTTTGATTTGGAAGAGGAAATTGTAAAGGGGCCAATGATAGCATGGGCTAAAAATGTGGGACATAATATTGAGCTAGAAGATTAGGAAAAAACTTGGAAGAAAAATTATACATTAACAAAATACGCTGCATACTAAGAAAATCAGTATAAAATGTTCTATCGGTGGCACTTAGCTCCAGCAAGACTTGCAAAAATGTATTCCAATTTAAACTCTAATTGCTGGAAATGTAAAAAAGTGCAAGGTACCTTCTTTCACGTATGGTGGCTTTGTCCAGAAATTTAAAAAAATATTGGATTAAAGTACAAAAATGGCTAAGTGAAATTATGCAATGCAAAATAGAATTGAAGCCTGAACTGTTTCTTCTGGGGATCATTAAAGGAAAATATCCTAAAAAGATTAAATATTTGATTATCCATCTTACTACAGCAGCGAGAATTGTACTTGCACAAGCCTGGAAAATGTCCACTATACCGACAGAGGATTTAATAATCCGGAAAATTTTTGAATGTGCAGAAATGGACAAACTGACTATAGAATTAAATAATAAGGAAGACTCGGAATATTACTCAACTTGGGAAAACTGGTATCAATGGATAGAAAATAAAAATAGGAAATATATAGATCAAAATAAGACATAAATTGTATTTAGATATATTTGATCAATTAGGAATATCTTAGAATATAAGAATAGAGTTAAGATTTGTGTACTGTCATAACAATGTTGAATTGTTCAATTATTATGGACGTATTCACGTCACAGAAGTATTTGTATATTTTAAATTTTAATAAAGGTTTTTTGAAAAAAAAATTCACTGTTTTGGAAAGAACATAGATAAGGGAGAAACATATAAGAGACATATGCCAGAATACCAGAATACTAGAGTTGGGAGAGGTCTTCTAGTCAACCCCTTGCTCAAGCAGGAAACCCCGCACCATTTGTGACAAGTGGTTGTCCAATCTCTTTAAAAACCTCCAGTGATGAAATACCGCTACTCCTGGAGGCAAGCCATTCCACTGATTAATTGTTCTGTCAGGAAATTTCTCCTCATTTCTAGATTGGTTCTCTTGATAAGTTTCTATCCATTGCTTCTTGTTCTGCCTTCAGGTGCTTTAGAAAATAGGTTGATCCCCTTTTCTCAGATACTGGAAGACTAATATAATGTCACTCCTAGTCCTCTTCGCTAGACATTAGATGTACCCAATTCCTGCAAATATTCTTCATATGTTTTAGCTTCCAGTCTCCTAATCATCTTTGTTGCTCTTCTCTGCACTCTTTCTTGAGTCTCGACATCTTTTTTTGTATTGTGGCGACTAAAACATTGGTAAAAACTTAAAAAATAAGCTCCCGTCCCTAAAAACCCTATTTATTTATTTATTTATTTATTTATTTATTTATTTATTTATTTATTTATTTATTTATTTATTTATTTATTTATTTATTTATTTATTTATTTACTTACTTACTTACTTACTTACTTACTTACTTACTTACTTACTTACTTACTTACTTACTTACTTACTTACTTACTTGGCAGTTTTTCTATGCCGCCCTACTCCCTCAGGATTCAGGGCGGCGTACAACATTTTATGAAACTCCAAACAAATCATTAAAAAGGCAATTTAAAAACAATTAAAAAATATAATTCTACTAAGATGTGTATTAGGCACTTGCAATAACAATTTCTATTTTAACTTCCTTGGGTTGTCCACTATCTACAGTGAGATTATGACCCTGATATTCTTTAGCCATTCCCTTCATCTGTTGAAGTGACATATAGATTACAAAAGCTTATGTCTTTTTGCAAATTTCTTATTTGGAAAATGTGACACTGGACTCCTAATTTTGGCTACCAAAACCAATATAGTTATTCTTCTGCTATGGCTAACATTTTTTCCCTCGTAATGATATTTTTTCTCCTATTCATATATAAATATATGAATCAACTGATCAACTATTCTATGGTTAGGAGACCTTCAGACTCTACAATGTATATCATTCTGTTAATATTTGGTGTTTCATGGAAACAAAGACCCAGAAGAGAAAGAGAGGAATATATCTGAGTGTGAAATGGGAAATACCTAATTTGATAAATAAATAACATATTTTTTCAATAATATTACATTGTTAGGGGATCCTATCTATCTAAGTTAGTCCTTGGCTTACAACCACAGTTGAATCCAAAATTTTTGTTGCTAAGTGAGACAGTAAAGTGAATTTTGCCCCATTTTACAATCTTACTTGCCCAGTTTTTAAGTGAATCGCTACGGTTGTTAAGTTAGTATCACGGTTGTTAAGTGTATCTGGCTTCCCCCTTGACTTTGCTTGTCAGAAGGTCACAAAAGGGGATCACATGACGCCGGGACACGGCAACCGTCACAAATATGACTCAGTTGCCATGAGTTTTGATCACATGATTATGGGGATGCTGCAACTGCAAAGTGTGAAAAATGGTCGTAAGTCACTTTGTTTAGCACTGTGGTAATTTCAAACAATTACTAATTGAATTGTTGTAAGTTGCGAACTACCTGTACAGTAATGGGTTTCACTTACCTTTGCTACCGGTTCGCAGATGTGCACGCGAGCTTCTGCGCATGCGCAGATCATCCATGATGGCGTCCGGACAGGTGGGTGGAGCCTCCGGCTGCAACCGGTTCGCCCGAACCAGGGCAAACTCGTAGCAACCCACCACTGTACCTGTACCTGTCTGTCTGTCTGTCTTTCTATTATCTATCCATCCATCTATAGTTCCCTATATAGTCCTTCACGAAATTCTTCCCTCTGATCATGAGTGGAGAGGTGAGGAAGTGTCATTTTTGCAGATTATTCTCTCGGGAAAGGGCATTTCAGATTTGCCAACAATTTCGGAGAACTGCAAATTTGTTCTCAGCAATAATCAGGCCTCTCCCCCCCTCCCAAAAAAAGTCTGTGTCCAAGGATCCAAAATCTTTCATGCGAGATTCTTACGGGTAAGAATAATGAAGCCACGGAGAAAAAAAAAAGAACTAGGAAAAAGAATTTCCGACAGAACAAATTGCTGTCCATTGTAAGGGAACCGAATCGTGCTGTGCTAAGCTCTTTTATTTTCCTAAGCCTTTTTCCCCCCCACACTGTCTCTGAACTGCCTGAAAAAGTCCACCCGTTGTGTTTATTATTGGAATCTACAGAGGGAGCTTCTTGACAGTATGATAAAGATGCTGCTTTAATATTGCTCCCCAGACATTTGAGGTAATTTAAAATGATACTTCAAGGCTATTGCAGAAACTCTGCAGCCAAAAGTTCTCAGATGTCGTCTTCTGTACCAGAGGGGCAGTTTGCAACCTGAAAGACAATCCAGCTAAAAATCAGAGTTGGTTACAAGTAGCCGTTTGAAATCTTTCTGCAGACAAGTTGACTCTTTGAATTAGCTTTGGGCTAAGTGAGAGGCCAGACTAGACAGCAGCGAGTCTGTGTGGGCCCTTGTTCAATTCTTTGTTTAAAAATAACGTTGCAAATGAAGATAGTTGTACTGTTTTAAGAGATTGAGATAAATAGAACTATAGATAATCCTCAATTTGACCACAATTAGGACCAGAAATTCAGTCATCAGTTGTTGTGGTTGAAGGTCAAGGCACCCATGTGACTGGCCCTGATTTTTCAACCTTTTTAAGGTAATTGTTAAGCAATACTTGAGGGGCTACCACAGAGTGGAGGGGATTAGGCTGTTTTCCAAAGCACCAGAAAGCTAGACAAGGAATAATGGATGGAAACTGACCAAAGAGACATTCAACCTGAAAATAAGGAGGAACTGTCTGACAGTGAGAGCGATCAACCAGTGGAACAGCTTGCCTGCGGAGGTTATGAGAGCTCCAACACTTGAGACTTTCAAAAGGAGATTGGACTGCCATTTATCCAAAATGGTGTAGGGACTCCTGCTTGAGCGGGGGGTTGGACTAGATGACCTACAAGGTCCCTTCCAACTCTAATAATAATCTAATCTAAAAATCATGTGGTTGTAAGTCTGAATCATGTGATCAATAAACAAATCCATTTTCCTGAACTGGCCAAAAAAAAAAAAACCCACCCCTCCTGTCTGCAGTCATATCAAATCACAGTCATGTAGCCATGGAACACTGCAACCAGTTGTAAATACTAGGTTGCCAAGCACCTGAAATCCGGTCATGTGACCACAGGGGATAGCATGACATTTTATGATGACTGCTTTATAGGCCATAAAGCATCGTTTCTGAGGCCATTGAAGCTTCAAAGGTCATTAAATGTTCAACTAGTTGTAAGTCAAGGGCTGCTCGTAGATATAATGTAGTCATGGGATTCGGGGTTTTTTTTTTTTAGTTGTTAATTTGGTTTAGTTGTCCTATTTTGTTTTGCTTTTAGAGAGCTGGTCCTTTTATGTTTTCCTTTTTGCCTTCTTTTCGAAAGCTTAGCATGATTTTTTTCCCCACAATTGCTTTGTTTCTCTGGGGTTCTTTATTTATTAAACTTTGCAGACTTTTATACAATACGTATCATCCTTTTAGCCATCGTTTTTAGCCGTTGTCTGTCTATCCACTGCAGGATGAAGGCTACCAACCTATACAGTCCTGAGCTTTCTTTTGCCAATTTGGCCGGCAATACTTGTTGATGCCATTGATCCATCTTGTTTTAGGTGTCTATTGTGGACCCTTTTTATCAAGTGGGATCCATTTTATGACTGCCTTGGTTCACCTGGCATCAGTACTTCTTGCTCTGTGACCAGCCCATTTCCATTGCGATTCTTTTACTCTCTTGATGATATCATATACTTTTATTTGTTCTCTAATCCATAAGTATAATATTGTTATTAGTGTACATACAATATTATGACATTGCAGTGTTGTACAAAATATTCCAATACTGTACAGGTAGTCCTTGACTTACAACAATTCATTTAGTGACTGATCAAAGTTACAACGGCACTGACAAAAGTGACTTATGACCATTTTTCACAGTTACAACCTTTGTAGCATCCTCAAGATCATGTGACCAAAATTCAGATGCTTGGTAACTGGTTCATACTTGGCAATAGCAATAGCACTTAGACTTATATCCCGCTTCAGAGTGCTTTACCACCCTCTCTAAGCAGTTTACAGAGTCAGCCTATTGCCCCCAACAATTTGGGTTCTCATTTTACCCACCTCAGAAGGATGGAAGGCTGAGTCAACCTTGAGCCTGGTGAGATTCAAACTGCTGAACTGCAGGCAGCCGGCAGTCAGCAGAAGTAGCCTGCAGTACTGCACTCTAACCACTGTGCCACCTTGGCTCATACTTATGACCACTGCTGTGTCCCAAAGTCATCTGATCACAAGCAAAGTCAATGGGGAAAGGCAGATTCACTTCACTAACATTACTAACATTATGAACTGCAATGATTCACTTAATAACTGTGGCAAGAAAGGTCATAAAATGGGACAAAATTCACTTAAATGAAATTTATTTATTTATTTATTTATTCATTCATTCTTTCTTTCTTTCTTTCTTTCTTTCTTTCTTTCTTTCTTTCTTTCTTTTTCTTTCTTTCTTTCTTTAAATAGATTTGTATGCCGCCCAACTCCCAGGGGACTCTGGGTGGCTAACAACATGTCAAATCCATTATTAAATATAAAATCACATAACACTTAAAAATTATAAAGTTAAAAAAAATCTAACATTCATAAACAGGGGGGAGACCCAAATGTAATCTGATTGGTCTCTCTTTCACCCCGCCTGCCGGAAGAGCCAGGTTTTTATTGCTTTACAGAAGGCCAGCAGGGTGGGGATAGTCCTGATCTCCGGAGGGAGTTGGTTCCAAAGGGAGGGAGCTCCCACAGAGAAGGCTCTCTCCCTCGGCCCCACCAACCGGCATTGCTTGGTCGATGGGACCTGGAGGAGACCAACTCTGTGGGACCTAACCAGTCATAGGGAGGTATGCGGCAGGAAATTTTGAGCTCAATTGTGGTTGTAACTTGAGGACTACCTGTACTATGTTTCAGAAGCATAATTTAAAAATGCAAAAAGAAAAAGAAAGGAAAGAAGAGATGTTAAGTAGATGCTTTTTCCTCAATTTCAGGGGAAAGGCGGAATTCTTCGGCAATTTCTCAAAAAAAGAGTCTTCCCTCTTGGAAGTGAGATCAGTATTGCTACTGAAAAAGTGTTGTGAGAGGATTTGTTTCCTGACCAAAGGTCTTCTCTGGGAATTCAGTGGAAATATTGCAAATCTCTGGAGACAGGCTTAGGTAGTGAAAGACTCAACTTTCATAAAAAATCCCTTGGCCCTTTGTAACTAAGGCTAGGAAGACACAGTTGCCTTCATTTCCATTTCTAAGAATTTCTTTGAATGTCTCTTTTCCTTTGAAGGAAATGTTAAAGTCTTCTTGAGGAATGGAATGAGTAGCCTTTGTACCTGGATGGGACACTGAACTTGTGAGACAAGCTCATACATTTTTGTGTTGATATTGTTTTCTACTTCTGTTTAGACAAGAAGCAAGGGTTGACAACATGGCATTTCTTATAGCCCAAAATGATGACTGTAGCCTTTTCAAACTGACCTTAAGTGCAGATAGATTTATAACCAAACCAGCAAACTGTTTGAAGTTGTGATGGCACTGAGTGGTGGTCTTTTGAATTCCCTTCTCAACTATTGCCTCTCGCATACCCTCACTTTATGACCGCATCACTTAGCAATGGAAATTCTGATCTCAATTGCCATTGTAAGTTGAGGACTACCTACATATTGTTTTTGCCTCAATAGGTGGCACTACCTGAACAACTTTGACTGATCTCAGAAGCTTTAGTGGGCCAAGATCTCATTAGCTTTAGCATATAGATCATGTAAGATTATAGGACTGATTGACCAGGGTGGTATATACTGTATTTTTGGGGAGTAAAATAGGGGAAAACAATCTGCCTACCAGGTATTCATCTGGCTAGCGTCCTTAGTCTGGTCAGTTTCAGCACATTATTTTATCCCCTAGTTAGGACTTAAAAAAACCTTCTTCTGAGAGAATAACAATGAAAGAACCTGCAAGCCAGTAAGAGCTGGGAAGATCGTTAGCACCTGGTTAGGGCTAGAAAAAAACTTATTCAGAGCAAGTAGAGCAATGAAAAAAAATTATGCAAAGACTTAGGGCTGGAAAAACATTCTTTGGAGAGAGTAACAATGAAAAAGCCTGCAAGGTAAAAGCTGGGAAGATTGTTAGCACCTAGTTAGGGCTGGAAAAAAAGCTTTGAAAAAGCTACATTCAGAATATAAGATGCACCCAAATTTTCAGCCACTTTTAGGGAGGAAAAAGGTGCGTCTTATACTCCAAAAAATACGGTAATAAAGATAATAAAAATCTTAAAAGACGGAAAGCCTGCCATTTCCACTACCCTGTCACCAAGTGTCAAACACAAGGGTGTCTTTCCGTAATTTATGTGAAATTGCAAAGTTATTAAATGCTACATTTTTTGAGTGATTTTGCAATTGCATAAAAGAGGTGAGCATTGAATAGACTAGAATAATAGAATGGAATGGAATGGAATGGAATGGAATGGAATGGAATGGAATAGAATAGAATAGAATAGAATAGAATAGAATAGAATAGAATAGAATAGAATAGAATAGAATAGAATAGAATAGAATAGAATAACAGAGTTGGAAGGGATATTGGAGGTCTTCTAGTCCAACCCCCTGCCTAGGCAGGAAACCCTACACCACTTCAGACAAATGGTTATCCAACATCTTCTTAAAAACTTTCAGTGTTGGAGCATTCACAACTTCTGGAGGAAAGTTGTTCCACTGATTAATTGTTGTAACTGTCAGGAAATTTCTCCTTAGTTCTAGGTTGCTTCTCTCCTTGATTAGTTTCCACCTGTCGCTTCTTGTCCTGCCCTCAAGTGCTTTGGAGAATAGCTTGACTCCCTCTTCTTTGTGGCAGCCCCTGAGATATTGGAACACTGCCATTATGTCTCCCCTAGTCCTTCTTTTCATCAAACTAGACATACCCAGTTCCTGCAACCGTTCTTCATATGTTTTAGCCTCCAGTCCCCTAATCATCTTTCTTGCTCTTCTCTGCACTCTTTCTAGAGTCTCAACATTTTTTTTACACATAGCTTTGTGGAAGCGAGGTGGCGTATTTGGCCATTGTGGGTGATTGTTGGATAAAAGCAAAATGGATTGCTGATGACTGCATTATCACTATCATTTTTACATCTGCACCCATAACTACGTACAGTGACAGTCACATGTATGGATTTTTTAAAATCTTCCTCTCATCTCCTTTTTTGGTCCATTTCCTTCTTTTGAGGGCACTTGAAAATGACAGCCCAGATCTACCAGAAGAAAAGGGTTGAATTCTCTCACAGATCTCATAGCACACAAGATGTTTTGAAATCATATTTATACACGCATATCTTAGTGTCATTCACAGTCTGCTTACAAACATCTTTTTTAAGCACTATCGTCTGTCTAAAGCACTATCGTCTTTGCTTAAAACACCCAGGACTTAAAACAAGCTAAATCTGCATTTTAATTACTGTTTTTCTTATGATGTCCCTTGTCATTCTTTTTCATAAAGGATTCCTTCTGCTTGCCAGTAAATATTATTTCATATTCTTTAGTGCCATTCAGCTTTGCCCATCAAAGGGAAAGTAGAATCCCATAGAAACCACTTCCCTAAGGGTCCCTTTTAAACCTTCTGGGCTACATCTACTCCGGCTTAGAAATGCATCTACAGGACTGAATTTTGCATAAAATGCTCTGCTGTCCTATTGAAAAGTGAGATTGGTTTAGGTTCACTCATGGTGTCAAGCCGTGGCTTTTACAAATGTGGTTTATTTAAATTGGATGCTTTCGTACAGCCCATTAAACTGTAAATTCTGGTTCTCACTCACCATGTTAAACTAACACCCAAATGAACTCTTTATTATGGCTTAATGTGATAGCCACCAGACAGTGTTTTCTCATAAAATATATTTTCAGTTTTAAAGACATTCTTCAGTTACAACCTGCACATGTCACCTTGAAAATTCATCCCTTTGAATTCCTGGAGCTGTATCTCCAAATACATCCATGTGGAATTGAAGCCCACAACTTCTGTTTTCCTCTCTCTTTTTCTTTAGCTTCTAGCTCACATTTTTCTCATGCCAGCTGGGGAATTCTGGGAGTTCAAGTCCACACGTCTTAAGGTTGTGTGCCAAGGTCAAGGTTGAGAAACACTGCTTTAGCCTGATAAAAACCTCGGGAGAAGTTGAAATTTTGCTCACATTCTCACATTCGGATCCAACCCATAAAGCTAATGGGTGTTTTGCTTTTTCTCATGGACTAATCCTGCTTCCCATACTTTTTTTAAATCATACCAATGTTTATATTTGGATTTCAAAATACCAATAATAGACATCATTATTCCATCAGCCATCTTGCTTCCTCCTACCGTTTTTTTTGTGTGAATCAACTATCTTTTCACATTAAAAAATCTGTCCATGAATGCAAGATTCTGGCTTTTAGCCCTGTCTTTATAGTTTTGAACCTCCAGTAGATCCCTCAAGGCTGTTCTTGGAAATAAAATGATGCATGGGTGGCTACAATCTGGTATGGTGTTTGGAATTTCTCCTGTCTTTGTTTTGAAGACATAGATCCAGGTGAAGAGAAAAAAAAATAGACTGGAAGAGAACAACCATGCAAATCAGTGTTTGTGATTAGTTTGGTCCCTTGTGGCTGCCATGAGGATGCTCACATGGTAGGCAATTTGTGAGAAGGTCCACAGCATCTCTCAAAATTCCAAGTAAGCTCTTCACACCTGTGAAATGAATCAAAAGTCTTTAATCTGGGAATGAAGAGATGACAAAACAGCAGGGGTGTCACGTAGTTAATATTGTCAGTTGTATGTCTATGCAGGGTGATGCACCCCTATCCTAATATATGGTACATTCCAATACAGGCAGAACACGTGATATGAGTTGTACGCATGTGTGCATTCCTAAAACCACCATTAATTCTCTTTGACTTGGCTCTTGACTGGAACAGTCACGTTTTCTTAGCAAAAATGTAATTATTCAGGATTTATTGTTTTTGTACTGAAATAAATATTTTCTATTAGCCTTTTAATCTCAGCTTTATTTCTAACTCTCTGAATTCCAAGAAAAGATCTAAATCGCCTCTATGAGATTTATTCTCACCTTAACAAGGGGTGTCAAACTCGATTTCATTGAGGGACGCATCAGGGTTGTGTTTGACCTCGGGGGTTGGGGGCAGGGTGGGCATGGCCAGCTCAACGTCACTCGTGTCGGGGGCGCCTGTGGCGACCCGAATGCTCTGCCAGAGAAAACGGGCTCCCGAGCTCCATTTTCGGCTGCGACGGCCTCCTGCAACCCTCTGCCAGGGAAAAAGGAGCTCAGGAGGGCCATGTGCGGCCCTCCCGAGCCCCCTTTTCGCTGGCAGAGGTATACTATGGGCCAGTCCTTCGCTGTTTCCAGGTTGGCTCCGAGGGCCAGATCTAAGCACCCCATGGGCCGGGCCAGATCCAACTCGCAAGCCTTGAGTATGACACCCCTGCAACACATGGAGAAATCTACTCCTTGTAGACTGTGAGATAAGAGATATAATTGCAGCTACAACTACCTTGATTTCATTTAAGGAAAAGCATTGCTGATGGTAGCAACAGTGAAATAGTCTACTGATTGTTGTGGATTCTTCATCACTAGAAGGTGTTTTTTTTTAAATTCGTGTGAAGGTCCACAGCAAACAACTGGACTCCCAGATAGAGTGGTTTGTTTTACTGTGCATTACAGAGGGTTGAATTATATCAGAATTCTTCAAACTTGGCAACTTTAAGACTTGTGGACTTCAACTGCCAGAATTCTCCAGCCAGCTATGAGAATTCTAGCAGTTGAAGTCCACAAGTCTTAAAGTTGCCAAGTTTGGGGACCCCTGAATTATATGATCCCTGCAGTCTCTTCCATCTCTGTGATTCTATTTCAATGTAGTTTTTGCTGTAAATGCAAAATGTGCTATGGCCCCAATTATTAAACAAAAGTCCTTTCATAAATTAATAAACAAAATTTAAACTATATATTCCAAAATTTTAGGTTACTCCACATCTGTAACACTTAATGGGACATTTGTACATTTGTCTAGCCTTAAGGTAATAAAGGAAGGAACAAAATTAAGTCACCTTTGAAAAGAAGACTCATTATCACAGCCAGGCAACCTACATAAAAGTTGAACTACTTTTATTTGTTTAAAGATCTATGCTAATCCAAGTTGCTCTTCCTGACCCTTTTACTCTGGGTGGAAATCAAAAGAGGACAAAGCCAATACAGTTTCTCTTGTGCTAATTTTATATTTGCTACACTTATTTGTTAAAGTGATGGCTGTTGATATTGATGAAATAATTCAGATGCATTTTTCCCAAATACTGTATCTCAGATATGAAAGACAATGGAGACTCTGGGACTACAGAAGGATTAAAAATGTTGGGAACAAGGGTATCATTTAAATAGATGAGATGAGATGAGATTGGACAGATAGAGGTAGGTAGATAGCTAGAGATAGCTAGCTAGCTAGCTAGCTAGCTAGATGATAGATAGATAGACAGACAGACAGACAGACAGACAGACAGACAGACAGATAGATAGATGATAGATAGATAGGTAGGTAGATAGGTAGATAGATAGATAGATAGTTGATAGATAGATAGATTGATAGATAGATAGATAGATGATAGATGATAGATAGATAGATAGATAGATGATAGATAGATAGATAGATAGATAGATAGATAGATAGATAGATAGATAGATGATAGATAGATGATAGATAGATGATAGAGATAGATAGATGATAGATAGATAGATAGATAGATAGATAGATAGATAGATAGATAGATGATAGATAGATAGATAGGTAGATAGATGATAGATAGAAATGATAGATAGATATAGATAGATGATAGATAGATGATAGATAGATAGATGATAGATAGATAGATAGATAGATAGATAGATAGATAGATAGATAGATGATAGATAGATGATAGATAGATGATAGATAGATAGATGATAGATAAATAGATGATAGATAGATAGATAGAGATGATAGATAGATAGATAGATAGATAGATAGATAGATAGATAGATAGATAGATGATAGAGATAGATAGATGATAGATAGATAGATAGATGATAGAGATAGATAGATAGATAGATAGATAGATAGATAGATGATAGATAGATAGATAGATAGATAGATAGATAGATAGATAGATAGATAGATAGATTGATTGATTGATTGATTGATTGATTGATTGATTGATTGATTGATTGATAGATAGATAGATAGATAGATAGATGATAGATAGATAGATGATAGATAAATAGATGATAGATAGATAGATAGATAGATAGATAGATAGATAGATAGATAGATAGATAGATAGATGATAGAGATAGATAGATGATAGATAGATAGATAGATAGATAGATAGATAGATAGATAGATAGATAGATAGATAGATAGATAGATAGATAGATAGATAGATAGATAGATAGATAGATTCCTGAATATGTTGACATTGCTTTTGTCAGCGTTCCAATAAATACCCCCAACAAAACAAGACTGAGGCTATTTTTAATTAAAAAAATTCAGCAAGGTAGAGATGTTTTTGCCATAATCTCACTGATTCCTATAATAATACTGAGCAGCAGGAACTACACCAGAAACAGGAGTTCCATCCTGAGCAGCACAAGTTTGAATGTCTATGGAGATTTTCAGTCATCCAGGTCATGGTTGTCCCAAAGGTGCTTTTTCAAGAGGCAACTGGACTTTCTGCTTTTTCTTTCAAGATGTTTAGCTTCTCACCCCAGAAGCTTATTCAACTCAAGGTTCACTTAGCCTTCCATCCTTCCGAGGTTGGTAAAATGATTGTCAGAGGCAATATGCTGTCTCTGTAAACAGCTTAGAGAGGGCAGTAATGCACTATAAGCAGTATATAAATCTAAGTGCTATTACTATTGCTATTTTAGATGATGGTCCCAACCAGGTGGCAGACAGATCAAAGCTTAGAGCTCAACTTCATTCAGCACCATGGATAGTTCCAGGTAGAGCTTGTCAGAGTACAAGGTTTGTAAGCCAAACAGTTCCAGTTTCTGGCGTTGATATCTTATTCTAAAAAAGGCTGGGAAAGAACTTGGATCGTTATAAAATGTTTATCAACCCAGATGCCCTGTGGTAAGAAATGCACAACAAAGAAGAGCTCAGCTATTGGTATCTACTGACTCCAAATTTTGTGGCTCTTCATCAGCTGAACTGGTCTGGGCAGAGATGCTTCCAGGGGAATTTTGCAACCTTTCTAAATAATTTAATTTAATTTATTTATTTTGTCTCATATTAGATAATACATATAAGTATATACATAATTTGAATACATGAAATGAATAAAAATAAAAGGGAACATTAGGACAGGGACGGTAGGCACGCAGGTGCACTTATGCACGCCCCTTACAGACCTCTTAGAAATGGGGTGAGGTCAACAGTAGATAGTCTAAGATTAAAATTTTGGGGGTTTGGGGATGAAACCACAGAGTCGTGTAGTGTATTCCAGGCATTGACCCCTCTGTTGCTGAAGTCATATTTTCTGCAATCGAGTTTGGAGCGGTTCACTTTAAGTTTGTATCTATTGTGTGCTCGTGTATTGTTGTGGTTGAAGTTGAAGTAGTCATTGACAGGTAGGACATTGTAGCGGATGATTTTATTATTATTTATTATTTATTTATTATTAGGGTCTTCTATGCCGCCCTACTCCCTAAGGACTCAGGGCGGCATACAACATTTTAAGAGAACACTAAATAATAAATTTAATTTAAAAACAGTTTTAAAAGTTAAAAAGAGTTAAAAAGAACATTGAACAACATACATACAGGGGGAGATCTCAGATATAAACTTGTCTCTAACCCCCTGCCTGCAGGAAGAGCCATGTCTTGATGGCTTTCCGGAAGGCCAGCAGGGTGGGGATAATTTGGATCTCTGGGGGAAGTTGGTTCCAGAGCATGGGGCCCCCCACAGAGAAGGCCCTCCCCCTAGAGCCCGCTAGTCGGCATTGTTTGGCTGACGGGACATGGAGGAGACCCACTCTGTGGGACCTAACCGGTCGAAGGGAAGTATGAGGCAGAATGCGGTCCCGAAGGTAACCTGGCCCTAAGCCATGTAGGGCTTTAAAGATGATGATCAACACCTTGAATTGTACCCAGAGACCAATGGGCAGCCAATGCAGCTGGCGGAGTATGGGTGTTACGTGGGTGTATCTTGACACACCCACCACAGCACGCGCAGCCGCATTTTGCACCAGCTGGAGTCTCCGAATACTCTTCAAGGGTAGCCCCATGTAGAGCGCATTGCAGCGCATTGATTTTATGAACAAGGAGGCTTTTCCCCCTCCAAGTTATGCAGAAGAATGCTGTAAATTCATTCGTCAAGCTTTGACATATTAAACACAGCACGCCAGATTCCTCGAGGATGCGTTGGGACCTTTTCATGTCTCAGAGCTTAGCTGAGTATATATAGCTTCCTTTACATTATTTTTAATGTTTAATGGCAGCATCTGAATAGCTCCCCTCCCCCCTCCCCAGCCTCAGTTTGGCCTCAATTTAATTCCCTTTAAAGTTTTCTCTCCTCCACATTATTAATTAAGCATTGCAGATTGAGGGCACGGTTGGGTTGGACATTTTTCATGTTTCCCTTTTAAGAAAATATGAACGCGGTGACCTCTTGGATGGCAAGGAGAGCAATTTTGACGAAGCTGGCAGGTGGATGCAGCGGGAGTGAAAGGAAAAACAGTGCCTCAAATCACTTGGCTGAATGCTTGGCTCTGGGCTGGCATTGTAGGATAAGGCTCTGAGGGATGTTAGTCTTTTTTTTCGTTCTGCCATTCGATCCCTTCTTCCAGGTGGTTAAAGAAGAACAGCCTCCTGGCACTAACGGAGAGAAAGAAATTCTTGATTTACTGGCACCGTTTGGCATAAAAGCATCATTGAGTAATGTTGTGCCAAGTTGAACAAGAAAAGAAGCCATCGGCATCCTATAATAATGTGAACAAAGTCTCCCATTCTTGACCTTTTCTGGTTAAGCATATCGCCTTCAATGGATTTATGCAACTGTAGCTTGTTCTTTTGATGTGTGTAGCAGAGAATCTTTAACTTGGAACGAAGCCTATAGGCTACTGAGCCCAATCTCCTTCTGTGCAGGAAACCACATTAAAGCATTTGTGGTACACGGCTGTCCAAGCCTCCCTTTGAATGTAGTGAAGGAGAAACAGCGTCACAATGGGCAACAGGTTCCACAGATGAACAGCTCTTATTATTAGCAAGGCTTTTCGAACGTTCAGTCAGAATCTGACTTCTATAACTCACATTCATTATTTTGTGTCCCGTGGTTTGTCACAAAGGAGAACAGGTCCTGACCTTCTTCTGTGTCATTTACTTTCAGGTATGGATAAGTGCTGTCATCTCCCCATCAGTCTTATCTTCCCAACGTTAAAAACTTCCAATTATTATTTCATAATCTTTCCCTTACTTTCTGCTTTGTTTTCATCCTCCTGGTTATCCTTGAAGCTGTTTCTAGTTTGTCTGCGTTCTTCTTGAGGTGGGGTGTCCAGGTCAGAGCACAATGCCCAAACTCATCGCTGACTAATGTAGACAGCAAGGGAGAGACACATATTACTTGAGACAAAGCTGGAACCCTGGAGGGTCTGGGCCTCAAGGTGGAGAACTATAATTTAACTCCTTTGTCCCTGTCCAATTGTGAAAGTAGCACTCAACCCCAGCTTGTTGAATGCTAGAAATGAATTGCTGCCACAAAGAAGAGCCGAGGTGGCGCAGTGGTTAAAATGCAGCACTGCAGTTCAGCAGTTCAGCTGTTCAAATCTCACCGGCTCAAGGTTGACTCAGCCTTCCATAGCAATAGCAATAGCACTTAGACTTATATACCGCTTCATAGTGCTTTACAGCCCTCTCTAAGCGGTTTACAGAGTTCAGCATATTGCCCCCAACAATCTGGGTCCTCATTTTACCCACCTCGGAAGGATGGAAGGCTGAGTCAACCTTGAGCCTGGTGAGATTTGAACAGCTGAACTGCTGAACTAGCAATCAGCTGAAGGTTGCAGTGCTGCTTTTAACCACTGCACCACCTCGGCTCATCAAGGCTCCATCCTTCCGAGGTCGGTAAAATGAGGACCCAGATTGTTGGGGGCAATATGCTGAACTCTGTAAACCGCTTAGAAAGGGCTGTAAAGCACTATGAAGCGGTATATAAGTCTAAGTGCTATTGCTATTGCTAAGAGGGGTTCAAATTATTGTACAAAGCACCTGACGGCAGGACAAGAAACAATGGATGGAAATGCACAAATGCACAAGAGGGCATACATGCAAAACAAAATTTCCCGTGCCATAAAGAATTAAGAAAAGTAAAATGAAGGTTATAATAAGTATACCCACTTTTTGAAAATACTGATTGCAATAGGAATTTCACTTTTTAATAGAGGAAATCCAGATCGTTTCATAAACTAATTTCATTGTTACAATTAAAGGCCTGGAGATTAAAACATATGAAGAATGGTTGCAGGATTTGGGTTTGCAAGTCTAGAGAAAAGAAGGACGGGGAGGGGACATGATAGCAGTAATCATTGTGAGGCTGCCACAAAGAGGAGAGGGTCAATTTATTTTCCAAAGCACCAGAGTGCAGGAGAAAAAACAATGGTTGGAAACTAATCAAGGAGAGAAGCAACCTGGAATTAAGGACTTAAACTTCCTAACAGTGAGAACAATTAACCAGTGGAACAGCTTCCCTTCAGATGTTGTGGGCACTTCATCACTGGAGGTTTTTAAGAAGAGACTGGGCAGCCAGTCTTCTCCTTGATTAGTTTCCAACCATTGTTTCTTGTCCTGCCCTCTGGTGCTTTGGAGAATAATTTGACCCCCCTCTTCTTTGTGGCAGCCCCTCAAATATTGGAATACTGCTATCATGTCGCCCCCAATTCTTCTTTTCTTTAGACTAAGATTTCTTTAGATTTCTTTAGTTAAACCCAAATCCTGCAGCTGTTCTTCATATGGTTTAATCTCCAAGCCTTTAATTATCTTAATTGCTCTTCTCTGAACTTTTCCCAAAGTCTCAACATCTTTCTTGTAATGTGGTGACCAAAACTGGTTGCAGTATTCCAGCTGTGATCTTACTAAGGCTTTATAAAGCGGTACTAATACTTCACGTGATTTTGATTCTATGCCTCTGTTTATACAACCAAGGATTGTATTAGCATTTTTGGATGCTGCCTCACATGGCTGGCTCATATTGAATTGATCATCTTAACAACAATTTAATTGATTCACTTAACAACGATGGCATAACATTGGGTATGGCTCACTTAACAACCATCTTGTTAGCAGCAGAAACTTTGCTCCCAATTGTGGCTGTATATTGAGGACTATCTGTACCGAATTCTCAATCAAAGAACAGAGAAAAGAAATATATACAGAATTATAGAAAATGAATCCTTTCCTTAAAAGAAAAATGATGCAGTGGGAATTCTTTTTTTTTTTAATATTCAGCACTCCAGTTTTGTTTAAATAACACTCCAGAATAAGGATTGAGCTTGGATGGGGGTAATAGAATAGAATAGAATAACAGAGTTGGAAGGGACCTTGGAGATCTTCTAGTCCAACCCCCTGCTTAGGCAGGAAACCCTACATCTCAGGTACCAATGAAATTTCTCCCTCCCTGGAATGTCAGATCTAGCCTGCAGATTGAATGGCCTATATAAATCTGTCTATTTACACATGCCATAAATAATACTCTGTAAATGTACTATAAATAAATGCACTATTTCATTCATAATGGATCTAATATGGAATGATGGCCTTTCTAATCCATTCATCAGCCTTTGCCGTCTGGATAAATCTTATGGATATAAGATGGAAGGAAAGACCAAGGAACAGGCACTTGGTGTCCAGAGATGCATATGCCTACAGGTAGTCCTTGACTTATGACCACAACTTGAGCCCAAAATTTCTGTTGCTAAGTGAGACAGTTAACTCAATTTTGAGTGTTTTTCACACAACCGTTGCAGGATCCCCATGGTCTCGTGATCAAAATTCAGATGCTTGGCAACTGACTCATATTTATAACCTTTGCTTTGTCCCGGATCATGTGATCCCCTTTTGCCACCTTCCGACAAGCAAAGTAGCCAGGAAGTCATTTTTCACTTAACAGCCATGTTACTAATTTAAACAACTGCAGTGATTCGCTTAAGAACTATGGCAAGAAAGGTTGCAAAATGGGGTGAAATTCACTGAACTGTCTCACTTAGCAACAGGAATTTGTTGTCCAGGAAACGCTCATTTTACATCACTTAAAAATTTTAAGGGCAGCTCCATGCAAAAATGGGTAGTTATTGTTCCATGGATATGGGTCTTCATGCATGGGTCAAGGGGTTACCAGGTTATGCTTTGGAAAACCCTGCACTGAGTCATATATAAACAAAAACAAACAAAAGTGATTTCAGGAGAATGTAAAGAAAGGAAAGAAATGAAGCCGTGGGACAAGTTATTTTTAATCCCACATATATTAATACAAAAGGTATATAAAAAAAAGTCAGGGATATTTATGAGTGAAAATGGATGTGGGTTTTTAAAAGATTGTTTTTTTCTTTTTTCAAGACTGCATTTAAAACGGGAAGAACGGTTCAAAATATACTGTAATTCTACTCACATGGACAGTAAACATGGACTGGAGTAATCTGCATTTATATTGCTTAAATAAATGCTTCTGTGATTATGTTTTTACAATGCTGTTGCTACCACTTTTATTATCATTGCTCTCTAAGGTATGCATATTTTAAAGGTAATGCAAGTAAGCTTTAAAAATGCATAAGGACATTGTCAGAAATAAAATAGAAGGTAGTTTAATCCCAGTTGCTGCATGTAGTATCACTACCACTTTGCTGAATATGAACCTCATGGCTTCAGATGGCTCACAATTGCATCCCAAGGCTCCAGGGTTCTTATCTGTGCTTGTATGTCTTTCTTTCTTTCTTTCTTTCTTTCTTTCTTTCTTTCTTTCTTTCTTTCTTTCTTTCTTTCTTTCTTTCTCTTTCTTTCTTTCTTTCTTTCTTTCTTTCTCTTTCTTTCTTTCTTTCTTTCTTTCTTTCTTTCTTTCTTTCTTTCTTTCTTTCTTTCTTTCTTTCTTTCTTTCTTTCTTTCTTGCATTTATATGCCGCTCAACTCCACAGGGACTCTGAGCGGCTAACAAAAATACAAATAACATCAGTATAAAAAAATTTAAAAACAGAGTTAAAATACAGTATAACAATATATAAAAAGATAGTTAGTCAAGTCAATCATTCAATCCCTTCATTACAAGGACCAACATCGACAATCAATGGCCCCAGGCTTGCTGAAAGAGCCAGGTCTTAACAGCTTTTCTGAAGGCCAATAAGGTGGGGGTAGTCTGGATCTCAGGGGGAAGTTGGTTCCAGAGGCTAGGAGCCACCACAGAGAAGGCCCTTGCACGCGGGCCCGCCAGCCGACATTGTTTAGCTGACGGAACCCAGAGCAGGCCAGCCCTGTGTGATATAACCGGTCGCAGGGAGGTATGCGGTAGCAGGCGGTCCCGAAGATACTGTGGCCCTGAACCATATAGGGCTTTAAATTTATTTATTTTTACTTATTAAATGTATACGTCACCCAATCTTGGTTTTAATAATACTCATACGGGTAGTCCCCCACTTACAACAGTTCATTTAGTGACCATTCACAGTTACAACACTACTGCCCTTAAAATTTTCAAGTGATGTAAAATGAGTGTTTGCTGGACAATGAAGATAGTGTTACTGGTTTCTTTCCAAGTGCCATTCAAAATGCCGATGGTTGTCTATAAAACAACCTAGAACAGAGAATCATAGGGTTGGAAGGCACCTTGGAGTCTCTTCTAGTCCAACCACCTGCTCAATTTAATTTAATTTAATTTAATTTAATTTAATTTAATTTAATTTAATTTAATAGATTTGTATGCCGCCCAACTCCCAGGGGACTCTGGGCGGCTGACAGCATTTCAAATCATTATTACATATAAAAACATATAATTAAAAATTATAAAAATTAAAGAACACCTGACATTCATAACCAAGGGGGGAGACCCAAATATAATCTAATTGGTCTCACTTTCACCCCGCCTGCCGGAAGAGCCAAGTTTTTATTGCTTTACGGAAGGCCAGCAGGGTGGGGATAGTCCTAATCTCTGGAGGGAGTTGGTTCCAAAGGGTGGGGGTTCCCACAGAGAAGGCTCTCCCCCTCGGCCCCACCAACCGGCATTGCTTGGTCGATGGGACCTGGAGGAGACCAACTCTGTGGGACCTAACCGGTCGTAGGGAGGTATGTGGTAGGATGCGGTCCCGAAGGTAACCTGGCCCTGAGCCATGTAGGGCTTTAAAGGTCAAAACCAACACCTTAAATTGGGTCCGGAGACTAATGGGCAGCCAATGCAGCTGGCGGGGAATGGGTGTCACGTGGGTGTACCTGGGCACACCCACCACAGCTCGCGCAGCTGCATTCTGCACCAATTGTAGTCTCCGGATACTCTTCAAGGGTAGCCCCATGTAGAGCCGGAGACCCTATCAAGCCGGAGACCCTATCTTATTCCAGACAAATAGCTGTTCACGTTCCACTACACATCTAAGAATAGCAATAGCAATAGCACTTAGACTTATATATTGCTTCATAGTGCTTTACAGCCCTCTCTAAGCGGTTTACAGAGTTCAGCATATTGCCCCCAACAATCTGGGTCCTCATTTTACCCACCTCAGAAGGATGGAAGGCTGAGTCAACCTTGAGCCTGGTGAGATTTGAACAGCTGAACTGCAGCTAGCAGTCAGTTGAAGTAGCCTGCAGTGTTGCACTTTAACCATTGCGCCACCTCGGCTCTTTAGTTCTTGGATGAGAAACTTCTTGGATGAGAAGTGAATTGTTTTCAAAGAAAATACCAAGAAAGTCCAGTTGCCCTTTGGAAAAGTGCCTTTGGGGCTGTCCAGTCTCTTCTTAAAAACCTCCAGTGATGGAACACCCACAATGCCTGGAGGTAAGCCGTTCCATTGATTAATTGTTCCCACTGTCAAGGAAATTTCTCCTTAGTTCTAGGTTGGATCTTTCTTAAATGGTCTTCCACAGGGATGGTTTTCACTTACCTTCACTACCGGTTCGCAAATGTGAGCGTGCGTACGTGTTCGCTCGCTACACTAGCATGTGCCACCTCTGCACATGTGCACGGCCTACCGTGCACGCGCTTAATTACTCACATGCGAGCCTTCCGCACATGCGTGCACAAATAGGATAGCATAGAGTTGGGGCAGGTGGGTGGGCCCACCTGCGATTTCCGCTACCGGTTCGGGCAAACCGGTCCGAACCAGCTGAATACTACCTCTGGTCTTCCACCTCTTACTTCTTGTGCTGGTCTTTGGTGCTTTGGAGAATAAGTCAACCACTCTTTTCTGTGACAGCCCCTCAAGTACTGGAAGACTGCTATCACATCAACCATAGTCCTTCTCTTCATTAGACTAGACCAGGGGTCAGCAATCCACGGCTCGGGAGCCTCATGTGGCTCTTTCATCCCTCTGCTGCGGCTCCCCGTCACTCAAAATATGCGTCACAACTGCCAATGTGTGACACCCACCGACACGCAATTTATTAAGCTTTTCAATCCCTGGTAGGCCAATCATGGATAAATCCAAGAAAATAAAAGTTTCAGAAGAATATAGAACCTTCAGTTCAACTATATATGCTAGTTTTGTGGCCGCTCAGGAAATAGTCAGGCACGGGAAGAGTTTTGTGGCTCCCGGTGTTTTCTTTTCTGTGGAAAACGGGTCCAAATGGTTCTCTGAGTGTTTAAGGTTGCCGACCCCTGGACTAGACATACCTAGTTCCTTCCATCGTTCCTCATATGGGTACATACAGTAACTTGTGACTTGGATAGCTTATAGCTCATCTAATCTCAGTCTTTCTCAACCTTAGCACCTTTAAGATGTGTGGACCAACTCCTAGGATTCCTTAGCTAGCATGAATTGTGGAAGTTGAAGTCCATGCATCTTAAAATTGTTGAGGTTGAGGATCATGATTTATTTTAAGTCAAGTCTGCCTGCTTGCTTCAGAGAAATTAGGGAGTTTACTGAATATCACCCCTACTTAGGAAAACATCATGAAGTGCAGATAGTTCTCATCTAGTCTTCTGGTGAATGGTTAAAATGTGGTTTTTCTAAAAGGCCTGCAGTGATGAAGAAACTAGAAGATCTGTGCTATTATCATTTGCCCTTCCTTACAGATGTAATTGCTTTTCTTATCTTATGCTTGTTTTTATTAACTTGCCTTGGCTTTTGCACATGTTCTGGGAAAGTGCCCACTTAAAATAAGAAATCAAAGTTGTTTGGAAACAGATAATATGAAGTAGCTATTAATGGCATGCACAACTACAGTGATTACGGGGTTCTTGGCCACAAGAATGGAAAAAAAAACACTACAATGAACAGGATTATGGATTATACTATCCCCAGAAAGGTTACATAGGAATGTTAATGAAAGCAATGTATATCATTACTGTGACCTTTACAGGTGAAATGTAAGAGCTGATAACAATATAGGATGACCTTACTATGGCTATCCGAGCACCTCTATGTTTCTCTATGTGTTTTCCACTAACGGTACTCTCACTAATAGTGTGTATCATAAAGAATGGCCCTTATTGTCCCATATACTACTTCCCTTCATACCAAAAGAAAGTCAACAGTCTAATTTCTGTTATCTGCTTCCTCTCTCCAGGATCATCCGGTGGCTCTGGATTGCATTTCTGTACCCTTCCTTATGAGGGGCGGGTTCCTAATTTTTTTACTACCATTCTGTGGGCGTGGCTTATTTTGTGGGTGTGGCTTGCCAGATATGTGACCGGGTGGGCATGGCTTGCCGGCCATGTGACCGGGTGGGCGTGGCTTCTCGGACTGCTGAAGGGAGGGGAACTGAGATAAGTCCTGCCGCCCATTCCCTCTCCCCTCAGCAGCTCAAGAAGCCTCAAATGTGTGAAAATGCCTAGGATCATCACCGCGCGTTCGTGGCTTCTCGGACTGCTGAAGGGAGGGGAACTGAGATAGGTCCTGCCGCCTGTTCTTTCAGCGTCTCACGCGCTCCCTCAGCCATCCTCCCCTGTTTGGACTCACTGTGGGGTAGGAAGGCAGCACATGCGCAGTGCCAGAAGCTCGGCTTCTGGGCATGTGCAGAAGAAAATTTAAAAAAAAATTAAAAACTTTTTTTAAAAAAAAAATGGCAGTGCCCAGGCACCGGCAACCGACCGCACCAGTACTGTGATGTCACCAGCGGGCCGCTACCGGTGCTATAGAGTGGACCGCACTGGTAGGAACCCACCACTGTTACTTATGCTTAAGCCATTATATATGACAACCCTCCCTTCATAGTTCCTAGAGCCTCTGGAATGAGGTGAAATGAAATAAGTAAAAAAAAAAAAGGATGCCCTTTTTGGAAAGAAATTGATTTTGTATCTGTATTGATTTTTACTTATTTATATCCTGCCTTTATTATGTTTATAAATAACTCAAGGCTGCAAGTATACATAATGTTCTTCTTCCTCCTACTTTCCCCACAACAACAACCCTGGGAGGTAGGTTGGGCTGAGAGAGAGTGACTGGCCCAAAGTCACCTAGCCAGCTTTCATGCCTAAGGTGGGACTAGAACTCACAATCTCCTGGGCTCTAGACTAGTACCTTAAGCACTAAACCAAACTGCTCTTTAAACCAAGAATGCTTTGAATACTGCATAACAGTGTTATTTAGATTTAGATTTATTATTAGAGTTGGAAGGGACCTTGTAGGTCATCTAGTCCAACCCCCTGCTCAAGCAGGAGTTTCTACACCATTTGAGACAGATGGCATTCCAGTCTCTCCTTGAAGGTCGCAAGTGTTGGGGCTCTCACAACCTCTGCTGGCAAGCTGTTCCACTGGTTGATCGCTCTCACCGTCAGAAAGTTTCTCCTCACTTCCAGGTTGAATCTCTCCTTGGTCAGCTTCCATCCATTATTCCTTGTCTGGCTTTCTGGTGCCATAGAAAACAGCCTGACCCCCTCCTCTCTGTGGCATCCCCTCGAGTATTGGAACACTGCTATCATGTCACCCCTGGTCCTTCTCTTCGTCAGACTGGTATGGTATGGTAGGGACCAGTTTGAGAGCTCTTTCATATTGATTCCCATAGAAATCTGCAGGTTTGTTTTTCTCCCCCCCCCCACTCTTTTTTGCCACCAAAAGGTGTTTTGGAACATACCTGTCAAGTGTGGAACACGGGGCCATGTGTTGTTGCAATTAAACTGATTTAATGCTCATGCTTGTGCATAGGAATCTAGACAACTAACAGTTAGCACAATTTTGGCGCTAGATAAGGGTTAACGGAATTCAAGAGGGGTTGGATTTAGGCCACTTTTGGAAACTTAGAGACTCTAAGCCAGGGGTGTCAAACTCAATTTCATTGAGGACCACATCAGGTTTGTGTTTGACCTCGTGGGGCCATGGTGGGCATGGCCAGCATGACGTCACTTGTGTTGAGGGGCACCTGTGGTGGCCCAAGTGCTCTGCCAGCAAAAATGGGCTCCCAAGCTCAGTTTTTGGCTGCAACGGCCTCCTGCAACCAGGGGTCGGTTCTAACTTACCTTGCTACCGGTTTGCTTCCTCCCATGTTGCGTGTGCGCGCGCAAAGCTACCAGTGCCAGAAGAAAAGCCGAAAACAAGATGGCGACTGCATGCATAGTGCCAGAAACTCGGCTTCTGCGCATGCTCAGAAGAAAAATAATAAATAAATAAATAAATAAAATAAAATAATTAATTTAATTTTTTTTTAAAGATGGCGGCGCCCACGGACCAGCAACGACCGAACCATGTCTGTGATGTCATTGTGACATCACCAGGGGGTCACTACCAGTTCAGGCGAACCGGTCCAAACAGGGAGGAACCCACCCCTGCCTGCAACCCTCTGCCAGTGAAAACAGAGCTCGGGAGGGCCATGCGCAGCCCTTGCAAGCTCCGTTTTTTCTGGCAAAGGCACTGTGGGCCGCTCCTTTGCTATTTCCAGGGCAGCCCCATGAACCAGACCTAAGCACCCTGCAGGCTGAATCCGGCCCCCAGGCCTTGAGTTTGACACCCGTACTCTAGGCTGATAGCTCTCTTGACTCTGCCCCCAGGCTCTGCCATTCCTTCTCCTGCAACAGCACATCTTAAAACAGCTCTGCCTTTGTTCTGTGAAAATGTGCAACGTCAGGAGAAGACATAGCTGCTTCATATAGTTAAAGCACATGCTATATTTGCACCCCTTTGTTATCCAAAGCATCTTTTACAAACGGATTCCAAAATGGGGGACAATCTTACAAAGTGCCATTCATTAATGTTGCTAGACAAGCCTGCCTGGATGCATGATTCTGTCTCCATTAGTGCATGAAAGCTACCCTCTATTTTCCTTTAGCTGGGAGCAAGTCCTGTTGAAGTCAGGGGACTTATTTTTAAGTGGCAATCACAGGATTAAGGACTTGGTTTTTTGGACAGATGGGCATGTTTATAACGCCTTTGATGTCGCAAGGCCTGTCACTTTCTTTTGAGAGTATTTTTTCCCAATCGCAACAGCAACAGGAACGAAAACCAACAAACCAACCCCGAAGCGTTAGTAGTAAAACAAAATAGGGATCTTGATTTATATTTGGCCAAGGAGGAGAAAATTGGTTCACCTGTGATACTAGCTCATGCTCTTAATTGGACTTCAGGGAGCATCGTATTATAAGCACCATGCAAGCCCATGCAAAAATCAGCATTTAAGTGATCTGCATTGGTCCACGTGACCTGGATTTCACAGGCCAATCTCAGGGGTGACGACAGTCAATGGGTTGAACTGAATAGCTGAACCTAATGGCATTTCGCTTCTATTTAGTTCTATTATTCTGTCATTATTATCACTTATCTGTCAGTGTGATGCTTTTAGTGGTGAGAAATGCCCGAACCTTCTGGTCCTGCACGCTGGAAACGTTCAAGGTGTGGATGATGGGAAGGCAGGACCGGCATGGTTTAAAGTTACCTGAGAATAAATATGTTTACTCTCGTCTCTGTTTACTTTCCGCGATGTCTGCTAATAACTGGCAATCTGAACATTTAGGAACTGGAAGAAAAATGTGCTATAAATGGCCCGCTAATGGGTTTTGAGTAAATCCATTCCTTCCCCCGCTATCATTTTGCTGGAAATGGGATGTGTTCCATCCTTCCCTCTTTTGTTTTCTGCTCTTTCTTGTGCCTGAATAAAACGTTCAAAACAATCACCTCCGGCCTCTCTCTGCTTCTACTTTTCCTCCCTCCTCTTCCAAAACAATCAACATTTATGCAGTGTTTGGTAGAGAGGGAGGTTTGCCTATTTTAATAATCCTGGTAAAATATACCACCCCCTAGCAAAGAAACTTCACAATATTGACTCAGCCGGTAAAATCAATTAGATAAATTTAGCAACGGCTAATAGAGGTTCTGTTTGGGGACAGTCAACCACTGAATGGCTGATCCTGGACACAAATGAACTGGCAAGAGGTGGGAAACAGAATGGCTATGGAAGTTGCAATTTGGTTGGGAGCTGCCGAGAGTTTGATATAAGATGGGAGGCTAATACTGCAGCTTGGCCAGTCTGGCGAAGAGAAGGACCAGGGGTGACATGATAGCAGTATTCCAATACTTGAGGGGATGCCACAGAGAGGAGGGGGTCAGGCTGTTCTCTATGGCACCAGAAAGCCAAACAAGGAATAACGGATGGAAGCTGATCAAGGAGAGATTCAACCTGGAAGTGAGGAGAAACTTTCTGACGGTGAGAGCAATCAACCAGTGGAACAGCTTACCAGCGGAGGTTGTGAGAGCCCCAATACTTGCCACCTTCAAGGAGAGACTGGACTGCCATCTGTCTCAAATGGTGTAGGAACTCCTGCTTCAGCAGGGGGTTGGACTAGATGACCTACAACGTACCTTCCAACTCTAATAATAAATCTAAATCTAAAATCCAGCTTTGTCACCACGATACAAAAAAGATGTTGAAACTCTAAAAAGAGTGCAGAGAAGAGCAACAAAAGATGATTAGGAGGCTGGAGGCTAAACTGTATGATGAAAGGTTGCAGGAATTGGGTATGTTTAGTTTAACAAAGAGAAGGACCAGGGCTGATATGACAGCAGTCTTCCAGTACCTGTGCGCTGTCACAGAAAAGAGGTGATTGACTTATTCTCCAAAGCACCTGAGGGCAGGACAAGAAGTAATGGATGCAAGCTTAACAAAGAGAGATGTAAGCTAGAACTAGGGAGAAATTGCCTGATAATGAGAACAATTAATCAGTGGAACCGTTTGCCTTCAGAAGTTGTGGGTGCTCCATTACTGGAGGTTTTGAAGACAACATTAGACAGACATTTGTCTGGAATAGTATAAGTTCTCCTGCTTGAGGAGAGGGTTGGACTAGAAGACCTCAAAGGCCCCTTCCAACTCTGTTATTTTGTATTCTGTATGTATGTATGAATAACTTCCAGAATTCTCAGAAATGCCATGTTGGTTTGGGAGTTATGGAAAGTGAAGTTCACACCAAGGTGTATAAGGAGGCAAGGCAGAAGAGGCAGCCATCTTGGACCCAGCAAGCACAAGAAGTGTGCCATAGTTGTAAGAGCCGAGGTGGCGCAGCGGTTAGAGGCAGGTACTGCAAGCCACTTTAGCTGACGCTGATCCGCAGGTCAGGGGTTCAAATCTCACCGGCTCAAGGTTGACTCAGCCTTCCATCCTTCCAAGGTAGGTAAAATGAGGACCCAGATTGTTGGGGGCAAATGAGGACCCAGATTGTTGGGGGCAATATAAATATACATTGCTTACTGGTGTAAACCTCTTAGAGAGTGCTTGCACTGTGAGGCGGTATATAAATGTCACTAACTAACTAAACTAAACTAAAATAGTGTTCCTTTGCCCCAATATGTGCCGCAAGCAAACCAGTTTGATCCCCCAGGGTCCCACCAAGTGACCAGCAGTCACCAATTACAGTATGCAGAAAGCAGGTAACACCATTGATAACCAGCTTTCTGCACTGGCTCATACACTAGACATGTCCTTCTATATCAACTATGAGAACTTCTTCTATGCAGGGATGTCCAATCTTGGCAATTTTAAGACGTATGGACTTCAACTCCCAGAATTCCCCAGTCAGCATGGCTGGCTGAGGAATTCTGGGATTTGAAGTCCACAGATCTTAAAGTTGCCAAGTTTGGAGACCCCTGTTCTACTGATTGAAATGATTGCTCTCAAAACAGGAAACAGGTCACACATTTTCTCTGCCTTTTAGACAAAAATAACAGGAGAAAACTAAAAGGAGTTCTGCCTATATACTGTATATAGTTATCTCATCTAACAGTACAGGCATTCTTCTACTTACAATCATTTGTTTGGCAACCATCTGAAGTTATAACAGCACTAAAAAGAGTGACTTGCAACCAGTCCTTACACTTATGACCATCACAGCATTCCCACGATCATATGATCAACATTCAGGCACTTGGCAACTGACATGTATTGACATTGGTTGTAGATCCTGGGCTTATAAGCTCACTATTTATGACTTATCCAACAGTCTTCGGACAAGCAAAGTCAATGAAGTGAATTAATTATTCACTTAATAATTGAATAATTCACTTAAAACTGCAGTTTTTGCACTTAAGAAGCATGACAAAGAAAGACAAAACATTGGGGATGACTCAATAACTGCATTGAGGATGACTCAATAACTGCCTTGTTTAGCCATGGAAATTCTGGTTTCAATTCTGGTTGTAAGTTGAGGACTACCTTTAACCAATGGAACAGCTTGCCTTCAGAGGCTGTGGGAGCTTCATCACTTGAGACTTTCGGGAAGAGATTGGACTGCCATCTGTCAGAGGTGATGTAGGGTCTCCTGCTTGAGCGAGGGGTTGGACTAGATGACCTATATGGTCCCTTCCAACTCTGTTAATCTGTTATCTGTTTAAGGTACTTGCTGGAGTGCTTGTATTCAGAAGTTAAGTTAACTTTCTTTTCAACAAAAACTATTAATCTGAGCTCCTTGATTCTCATGTCTAAGTGTTTCCAATCCAAACTACAAGTGCGAGATGCCCACTCAACACACAATATTTTCCTTTTTCTCTCCCCTTTGAACAGCAAGACCTCATGACATTATCATCAACAGGCAGGGAAACATTTTCATTTCAAAGAGATTTTTGATGTGAGTTTTAGGTGGAGATAGGCACTATAATCGGATTACTCTGTAAAAGTGGTCCCCGGCGTGCGATGAAACGGAGTGTCAGCCACTAAACTGAAATTCCAACTTTCAGTTCGGAGAAAGACCCACTCACGTCAACTTTCAACAATCAAGAACCGATTGTTTCATTTCAAAAAGTCAGCTTTTGAAGCTGCCCAAATATAGCATCTGCACAAACAGATATTATCGGGCTTGTAATACAGAAGAATTGCAGGGTGCTAAAGCTTGCTGTACATGAGTGAATCAATGTTTCCTAGAAGAAAATTAATTACCTGAAGTCTCTTCCATTTACCAAGCTTCTCTGTTTTAATTTGGGGAAAAGATACCCTATTCTGCAGGAAGTAGGTCACAGCAGCTACCTGCTGAACCAAACCTCACAGCAATGCATCATCTATATCTGCTTATTTGCCCATTGTTGGTTTGGCCACAAGCCAGCTGCACTTTGTCCAGATGTCCTCCTTGATGAATGCTAAGCACTTCTCTGAGACTAAACACTGAGGAAGCCCTTACTTCTTTCATACAAAGGCCTGTAAGGGAGGAGAACTCTTTATTTGGTCACTTTCCACCATGAAGTGGGGAGAACCATCATGATGAGATCATGCACTTCTCAGTCCTATTAGACTTCTCTCTCTCTTGGGGATCTTTCAATCCATCAGTCATAATTTACAGATTTACAGATTATTAGAGTTGGAAGGGACCTTGTAGGTCATCTAGTCCAACCCCCTGCTCAAGCAGGAGTTCCTACACCATTTGAGACAGATGGCAGTCCAGTCTCTCCTTGAAGGTCGCAAGAGTTGGGGCTCTCACAACCTCTGCTGGCAAGCTGTTCCACTGGTTGATCACTCTCACCGTCAGAAAGTTTCTCCTCACTTCCAGGTTGAATCTCTCCTTGGTCAGCTTCCATCCATTATTCCTTGTCTGGTCTTCTGGTGCCTTGGAAAACAGCCTGACTCCCTCCTCTCTGTGGCATCCCCTCAAGTATTGGAACATTGCTATCATGTCACCCCTGGTCCTTCTCTTCGCCAGACTGGCCATGCCCAGTTCCTGCAACTGCTCTTTGTATGTTATAGTTTTCAGCCCCCTAATCATCCTGGTTGCTCTCCTCTGCACTTTCTCTAGAGTCTCAATGTCTTTTTTTGTAGTGTGGTGACCAAAACTGGATGCAGAACTCTAGGTGTGCTCTAACTAAGGCTATATAGAGTGGTATTAGTACCTCCCTAGTCCTAGATTGTATCCTTCTATTAATGCAATTTAGGATTGCATGGGCTTTTTTGGCTGCCACTGCACATTGCTGGCTCATATTTAGTTGGTTGTCCACCAAGACTCCAAGATCCCTCTCGCAGTCACTGCTATTGAGTGTGGTTTCTCCCAGTTTATATGTATATCTTTGGTTTTTCTTACCTAGGTGTAGGATTTTACTTTTCTCTGCATTGAATTTCATTTTATGAGACTGGGCCCAGTGTTCAAGTCTGTCAAGATCCATCCGGATCCTGAGCCTGTCCTCTGGGGTATTAGCTACTCCCACCAGCTTGGTATCATCTGCAAATTTGGTTAGTTTATTATTATTTTATTTATTTTATTAGTGACATTTATATACCGCCTCACAGTGCAAGCACTCTCTAAGCGGTTTACACCAGTAAGCAATGTATATTTATATTGCCCCCAACAATCTGGGTCCTCATTTTACTTACCTCGGAAGGATGGAAGGCTGAGTCAACCATGAGCTGGTGAGATTTGAACCACTGACCTGCGGATCACAGTCAGCTAAAGTGGCTTGCAGTACCCCACTCTAACTGCTGCGCCACCTCGGCTCCTCCTTAGTTCCCCTTCTATTCCCTCATCTAGGTCATTCGTCAGCCCTGGAGCCATTTTCCCCTGGCACCTCCAGGGCTGCCACAGCGGAGATGAGTCCAGCTGTGGGAACGGGAGGGGGGAGGTAGAGATAGCTGGGGATTGTAGCCAAAATAAAATTATTTCCTCTGAGAACCAAGGACTTTCCCACCAGGTGTGAGGAGGTGGGATCTGAAGCCAAATGACCCTTGGACTGTCACCTGATTGGACCATGTGATGGACTGCATGGGCAGGGAAAGGAAAACTTTACTTTGAACTAGGGCAGTGCTTCTCAATTATTTTCTGTTACGCTCCCCCCTAGGAAGAAGTAAACATTTCGCGCGCGCGCCCCCCCCCCAACTCTCCAATCTGGGCCCCAATGGAATTTTAGTATTAATATTTATTGTTTTACTTATTATAAGCTGCAAGCAAACTATTGGCTGGGGAAGGCTGCTCTACCCAGTTACCTGGGAGTAAGTAACACTGAACTCAGTGGAGCCTGTTTTCGGTTAGGCAGGCATAGGCTACCGTGGTTAGGACCCTCTTTTGACACGGGGCCAGGCCAGCTTAATCAAGCCGATGTTTTGGGGTCGCCGGCCTGGCCCATAAGCGCCGCCTCTTCCGGGCACTCACAGCAAATGGTGTGGAAGGAGGCTTTAGGGTGCCGTTCGAAGCTTTCGCCCAGCTGCAGAGGATGCTCCTCCTTGTCCAGCAGCAGCTTCACCACGCCGTTCATGTCACATAGTGAATATTGTCAGTTGTATGTCTATGTAGGGTGATGCACCCTATCCTAATATTATGGTACATTCCATTACAAGCAGGACACATTGTACGCATGTGTGCATTCCTGATTCTCCATTCTTCTTCTTGTGGTTTGGCTCTGACCGGGAGCAGTCGCATCTAATTAGCAAGAATGTAATTATTCAGAATTTATTGTTTTTGTACCAAAATAAATATTTTATTAGACTTTAACTTCGGTTTTATTTCTAAATGTCTGAGCTCCGAGAGAAAGATCAAACATCGCCTCTATGGAGATTTATTCTCCCTCTAACAGTTCATGGCTATCGTGGCGCCCGCCAAGAACAACAAGAACCCACGCAGCTGCCCGGCCCACCTGGCCACCTTCTTTTCTGGGCTCAGAACAGTGTGCAACTGGGAAAACACTCCCCATCCAACGGAATCGATCAAGAGGGACCACACATGTTCCCCGGGGTCACACACACCCTGGCATCGCTCCAAGCCACCCCAGGGGAGCGCACCCCACAATTTGAGAAACACTGAACTAGCGGGAAACCCGAAGGGGGTTTAGAGTTGGGGTTCCCCAGATGTGCCAATATGACATGCCTAATACATCTATACATTGAGGAATATGCCTTCCTTGGAGTTTTGATTCCGTTTTGGGTGTGTTCCTTGGAACCCCGACACATAATATCATCCTTCAGAGTCACTTGCAGACTTGAGGGGCATTGATTGATGACAATTCTGCTCCTGTAGAGAGTAAAGGCGGGTGACCTTGGCAGAGATATTTGCGCGTTATTGGCCAGGCATTTTTAAGTCCAAAACAGGCAGATAACATTCAGAAGACAGATGCCTCTTGGATTCATTGAGTTATGAGAAAGGAGGCACAGCAGAATCAGGCTTGCAAGATTCTGCAATAATAGCCAGTATCAATAAAAGTAGTTTTAGTTTTCTTGAAAAGTTGAGTTCCTGGTATGATCCATCTAGGAGCCGAGGTGGCGCAGTGGTTAAATGCAGCTACTGCAGACTACTCCAGCTGACCAGTAGTTCAGCAGTTCAGCTGTTCAAATCTCACCGGCTCAAGGTTGACTCAGCCTTCCATCCTTCTGAGGTCGGTAAAATGAGAACCAAGATTGTTGGGGACAATATGCTGAACCCTGTAAACCGCTTAGAGAGGGCTGTAAAGCACTATGAAGCAGTATATAAGTCTAAGTGCTATTGCTATTGCTATAGTGCAGGGGTGGGCAAACTACAGCTCTTTGAGGACATGTGGACTTCAACTCTGACAGCTTGCTCTGTCAGTGTTAGTGGGAGTGTTCTTGGTGGTTCCTTGATTAAGCTGTTCTTTTTTATTATTATTATTGTTTGCCTGAGTTGGCAGTTCCTTGACGGTTTTTTTTTTTACTCATCAAAAAACCCACCAAACTCAGAGAATACCAAAGGCTCCTCAATTCAGCGCTGAGCGACAAATATTCTTTTCTGTTGGCTCTCTTGAATAAGATAGAAAAATAGAAGCTTTTTTTTTCCAGAGGAGAAGAAAACTTTGAGACATTGGAAGACAGATTTCACGATAGCCTGGCCTATGTAAAGACTAACCAATGGTCTTTTTTCATGCAAGGCAAGTCTGCCGGTTCCTCTGCTTCCTGACTACAGCACCATCTTTCTCCAGATTTTAAGCTTTCTTTAATTAAAAGGAAAAGCTCCATCATCTTTATGAGACAAAAATTAGATTATTATTTTTTGGTTAAAAACAACTGGGAAGTCATGGTATGAAACATTTTCTGCAAAAAGACATTTTATGAAATTCTGATATTAAAACTGCCTGGTCTAAGAGACATTGATCATAAACGTTTTATTGCTTCAAGAACCTCTCGAGCCAACTGTTGGACCATTTAGTATTTTATGTTTCAATGATCACCAGGAATGGCTAAATCTATCAAAAAGCTATTTATTAGATTGATATTAGGATTATCCACTGTATACCCAATACCCAAACCCAGCCTTCATGTTAAAAATTATATTGGGTCTGAAACCATCTGTACATTTAATTGAAATTAGCTATATTGCTTTTCATGTCTTTGCCTCCCAGGGGTTGATTTATTTTTCTTTAACTCAAAATAGAATTTTTCCTCTTAAAGACAGGTAATCCTCAACTTACGACCACAATTGAGTCCAACATTTCTGTTGCTAAGTGAGGCAATTGGTGAGTCTTGCTCCATTTTACGTCCTTTCCTGTCCTGAAGGTTAAGTGAATCACTGTAGTAATTGATATATTAGTAACACATGCTCATGTGATCAAAATTCGGACGTTTGGCAATTGGCTCTCATTTGTGACAGTGGCAGTGTGTTGTGGCCCGCCCGCAGCTGGTGCAGCCTGGGCCTTTGGAACCTTCAGTGCCTCTTGGCAGTGCTGAGAAAGGAGGGGCTACTCCTCCTTTCCTGAATGCAAGAGCACACAGGGCTGCCAAGAGGCAGGAAGGTTTACTCTGGAGGAGGTCTCCTCGAGAGTAGAGCTACAGACTAATTGGCCACACCCTGAGACTATTTAAGTCCTAACCACCCTGAGCCGAATTGCAGAGAACAACGATTGAAAAAGAGACCTGTCTGATAATAGCTTGCTCCACGACTCTGGTTTTGGCGTGCTCTGTGTTGATTCTAGCTCTTGAATTCTGTGAATCCAGTTTGCATCTTGTCTCTTGCTTCTCCTAGCTCTGGGACTCGTGCCAAGCACAATAAGCTTTGCCAATTACCTCTTAGACTTCGGCCAGCTGTTAAGATAAGATATTAACAGCTGGGTTTATGAACTAAAGAACTTCTGCCTTTAATTTTGCTTTGGACGCTTCTAAGAATGTATTAGAAGACTTTGCTTTCCTTAGTAAAACAAACTGTGTTTAGACGGTTGTGTGTGAGTAATTATTGGTGGGCTCGACACCGGGACAGAACACAGTTTCACAAGATCATGTAATCACATTTTGTTACCTTCTGACAAGCAAAGTCAATAAGGAAGCCAGGTTCACTTAACAACTGAGTTACTAACTTAACAACTGCAGTGATTCACTTAACAACAGTGGCAAGATAGGTCATAAAATGGAGCAAAACTCACTTAACAGCCGTCTCACTTAGCAACATAAATTTTGGGTTCAATTGTGATTGTAAGTCAAGGACTACACATACCTCACTCTGCACCATAGTAGGTCTGACCATGACTCTTGTCTAACTTACTGTATTTTTTGGAGTATAAGACGCACCTTTTCCCCCCGAAAAAGAGGGTGAAAACTTGGGTGAGTCTTATACACCGAATGTAGCCCCACCCACCCAGCCACCCCCACCCTTTGGCCTCTGCCTTCCAAGCAATTTACCTCTTTGCAGCAAATAGCTGCAGAGCCTGATTAGCACAAGAAGTGATTATCTGCCTGTCGACTGTCAGCTGAGAGGCTGCAGCCACGTGCTAAAAATGAAACTAACTATGGTAGCTGCAAGGAGACAAATTGCCTGAAGGTGAACTGCTGACAATGTTGGACTGCTGAAACTGCATGCAAGGAGGTAAGTCAATAACTATAAATGTTTGTAGAGTGTTCAAATTATTAGACTTATTTTTTAAAGACTGCTTTATTATTGTTCTAGACAACTTAACAAAATGAAGAAGCTTTTTAAAATAAATGCTTGATCTGAAGAGGCCCAGAGCTATTGTGTCTTCTTTTAAATAGCAGAGAATAACTATACTTCCAGAAAGCCACATCAAATTTAAAGATCTGTAAAAGTATAATCTGAAATGTAACAGTGTCCTGTTTAGTAAATTTCCTGACAGTTAGAACAATTAGAACTGAAGTTAGAACTGAAGTGGTGTAGGGTTTCCTGCCTAAGCAGGGGGTTGGACTAGAAGACCTCCAAGGTCCCTTCCAACTCTGTTGTTGTTGTTGTTGTTGTTGTTGTTGTTATTATTATTATTATTATTATTATTATTATTATTATTATTATTATTAGTAGTAGTAGTAGTAGTAGTAGTAGTAGTAGTAGTAGTAGTAGTAGTAGTAAGCTAAGGCAGCTGAGTTAAACCCTGACTTAGTCATGTTTGGAGTAGATCTATTTAAATAATTGGGAGGAGTTAGTGTGACTACATTTAAGAAAACTTTCTGGCATAATGTACATTTCTCCAATTCTTTGCTATTTCTATGGGTCAGGCACACATGCACAGAAATACACAGCAAACAGTGTATACCATCTGTGCTGTTTGCTGTTTGCTGTTTGGCAAATTGCTTGGCGGCAGAGGCCTTTTTTCCTTGTTTTCCTCCCCCAAAACTAAGGTGCGTCTTATACTCTGAAAAATATGGTAATTGTGATGGTTCTTTTGTATTGCAGAATGGGGATAAATAAATAATCTAAGGAACCTTCAGTTATTCTGGGTTATTCTTCTCCTTAGTTTCATTCACATAACATCACCATGATGAGGCTTGTGGGAATTATAGCATGAAGTTCCTGGACTGCCCAGCCTGGCTATTTCTAATCTCAATTCTAAGAATATGGTGATCACATTGGCCTGTGTAATATATTTAGCATCTCTGACCTGTGTTGAAATGACTTGTACAGAAATAAAAATAGAATAGACTAGAGCTGGAAGGGACTTTGAAGGTCTTCTAGTCCAGCCCCCTGCTCAAGAAAGAGACCCTATACCATTTCAAACCAGTGGCTGTTCAGTCTCTTCTTAAAAACTTCCAGTGATGAAGCACCCACAATTTCTGAAGGCAAGATGTTCCACTGGTTAATTGTTCTCCCTGTTAGGAAGTTTCTCCTTAAATCCAGGTTGCTTCTCTCCTTGATTAATTTCCATCCATAGTTTTTTGTCCTGCCCTCTGGTGCTTTGGAAAATAAATTGACCCCCCTCCTCTTTGTGGCAGCCTCACAATGATTACTGCTATCATGTCCCCTCCCAGTCCTTCTTTTCTCTAGACTTGCAAACCCAAATCCTGCAACGGTTCTTCATATGTTTTAATCTCCAGGCCTTTAATTGTAACAATGAATTAGTTTATGAAAAGATCTGGATTTCCTTTATTAAAAAGTGAAATTCCTATTGCAATCAGTATTTTCAAAAAGTGGGTATACTTATTATAACCTTCATTTTACTTTTCTTAATTCTTTATGGCACGGGAAACATTTTTTTTTGCATGTATGCCCTCTTGTGCATTTGTGTGCATGTAGCACACTATTTATTCATTCATCAGGGATGTCACACATGCCTGATTTCCACTTCCAGCAAATCTAATTGTTTTGGCTTAAAAAATAAGAGGGATGAAAAAAAATAATAACAAAAAATGCTGACAGTTTCCTAACTTCACCAGCTTAGCAATGTGCTTTTGTTATAGTAACACATGATGGTTGAGATCTTTTATGATGTTAATCTTCTTGACTGGAGAGAGAAACTTGATCCCTCAGCCTCTCAGTCATGAACTGTTTTATTTCCCTTCAGTCTAGGAAGATAAATATTATGAAACATTTAAGCTGACCAATACATTTCAGCCTCTCTGATGTAGGCAGATACGATGTGCAACACTGTGTAGTTGTGCAGCATTATTTCCTCCAAGTTAATTGTTGAAGGTTCTACATCCTTAGGGAAATTCTAGTTCTTGGCTAGGTTTGCTGGGAATTTGGGGAATTGTAATTTACTGATATCTTGAGAGCCACATTTTATCCACCGTAATAGGGACTGGGAACACTGCCATGATCAAAATGAAATCTGCAGTTATGCCAATTATGGCATAACAACCATAACTTTGAACAGCTATGCCATGAACAACTTCCAAAATAGTCTTATACTATTATAAAAGACACCCTTTAGCCATATCTGTTTAAATATCAGAAATAGATAAGGAAAACTTCATGATTGCAAGTTTAGTACAACAGAAGACGAGTCAACATACAGAAGTTGTGATTTCTTTATCTCTGGAAATTTTTTTTAATGAGAAGCTGGATAACTACCTCTAAAAGGTTCCGTTGGTTTTCCTAAAGATCACAGAGGATTGGCCTGGATCACTGTTTCTCAACTGTAGCATCTTTAAGAGATGTGGACTTCAACTCCCAGAATTCTCAACTCCCAGAAGGTTGAGAAACACTGCCTTAGATTATCCTTGTAATGCATTCAGTTCTGCAATTCTATGATTGTCTGCTTTTATGATTTAATAACATGGGGAAAAGCTCAAGAGCTTGGGGGAGAGAAAGAGTTCAGGACCTTGGAGAGCTCAATGGAGAAAGTACAAGCGCTGTTCTTGATCAGGTTGGCTCTTATTCTTTTACCTCTGGAAAACTGGAGATAGTTTTCATTTGTAGGGCATTTAGACAGGAGGATTTCAAGTACAGCAAGAACATAATCTATTTTGAAGTTAGATTGCTTTTATGGGCAATTTTATCTCTGTCAATTGCACACTGCCTACTGCTGCATAAATAGCTGTTGGTAATAAGTAAATTCGGCTTGACATATTTACTTGGTTTACTCCATTTCTGCTTTCTCCTAACCACACAGTCATAAACTAAGAACAGAACCAAGTCTGCATGGCAGGTTAGAGCATAATGTGGCTTTATAGCAGTGATGGCGAACCTTTTTTTTTCCTTGGGTGCCAAAAGGGCATGCGCACGCGCAATAGCGCGCACGCATGTGCCCACACTCATAATGCAATGTCCTCTCCTGCACATGCGTGCACAGCCCCCCCCCATGTTGCCCCCCCGCACATGCACACAGGGCTCACTGAAGCCTCCGGAGTCTGTGGATGGCAAAAAATGGATTCCAGCTGATTTTCGGCCTTCCGGAGGGCAGGGGAGAAGTCGTTTTCGCCTTCCCCAGGCTTCAGGAAAGTCTCTGGAGCCTGTGGATGGCGAAAAACGGACCCAACGGCCCAACTGGAAGTTAGGAAATGAACTTCCGGTTGGGCCGTTAAGCCATTTTTCACGCTCCCCATGCGCGCTGGAGCTGACATAGGGCAACGCCTCACATGCCCTCAGATATGGCTCCACATGCCACCTGTGGCACCCGTGCCATAGGTTCGCCATCACAGCTTTATAGTTTGTAGTTCAGTATGTTCTGCCACAGCCATTCCTTTCACTTTGCATTTGCAGGTGGCATTTTCTAGAGATAACCCTTCTGGTAGAATATGTCAGAGCCCATTGATGTAGATGGCTTTACAAGTGGATTGCATATATTCACTGAAGTATCAACCCTCCAAAGTTATTGCTAGGTAGGGTATTATCTTGTTCAAAGATAGACTTAGTTCTGAGGAATGCTTGTGGAGAGATCACTTTTTCTGTGACAGTTGGTCTAGATACTTATAAGACTTCACAATGTTCAAAGGTAATGTTAGTTCTGAGAAAGGGGAAGATAAACCTTGCTTGTGGGCTTGCCAAAGGCAGATTGTTGGTTAGGTTAGGACTGATCTATTCAACCTGTTCATGTTCTCAATGAAACTGCATCTGCTGTAAATATATATATATATATATGAAAATATTGACTGAAAAATAACAAATAAGAAGTAGGATGGTATTACAAATAAAGGCATCTATATGCGTCCTAGGATAGTATTGCAGGAATCAGAGTGGTGCGGTGGCCTAGAGGTAGAGCTCTCGCCTCACAATCAGGAGGCTGTGAGTTCGATCCTAGGTTGAGGCAGACATTTCTCTCTCTGGGCATACTGAGAATACATCTGCTGAACAAAATTCCACATTGGTGACAGGAAGGGCATCTGGCCAGTAAACACTCAGCTCCATTCAGTTGCCCAGACTGCACCCTGCAAGGGATTATGGGGTTGTTAAAAGAGGATGATGGTAGTCTGATTGAACACTATTAAGAATTTACATCAGATCTTATTTAGTGGCGATAAGGGCGGCAAAACGATCCTATTTTTCCGCTCTTATTGCATCCACAGATTCTCGCCCAGCCGCCTTGTTTAGGGTGACTCGCTCCCTCCTTGCAAAAGGGGGGAGCGAGGAACACTTACAAGGCAGAGCTGAGGAATTCGCTGAGTTTCTGTCGGATAAAGTTGCTCAGATTCGGTCAAATCTGGACTCTGGCTGGGCAGAGTCCATTGAGTTGACAGGGGCTAGTCTTAGTCCATCATTATGGGAAGAGTTTGGGCCTGTTTCTCCCGAGGATGTGGACAGGGCTGTGGGAGCGATGGGTACCTCCACCTGTTTATTGGACCCGTGCCCCTCCTGGCTGGTCTCGGCTAGCAGGGAGGTGGCACGCGGCTGGATCCAGGCAGTGGTCACCGCTTCTTTGAGAGAGGGATCCGTACTGCAGTCGTTAAAAGCTGCGGTGGTGCGACCCCTCCTGAAGAAGCCTTCCCTGGATCCAGCTGACTTGAAGAACTATCGTCCGGTCTCCAACTTACCTTTTTTAGGGAAAGTTGTGGAGAAGGTGGTGATGACTCAGCTTCTGCAGCTCCTGGATGAAACAGATCATCTAGATCCTTATCAGTCGGGTTTCAGGCGCGGCTACAGTACAGAAACTGCCTTGGTCGCTCTGATGGATGATCTCTGGCGGGCCCGGGATGGGGGGAATTCCTCCATCCTGGTGCTACTTGACCTCTCAGCGGCTTTCGATACCATCGACCATGGTATCCTTCTGCATCGTCTCAGCGAGTTGGGAGTGGGAGGCACCGTTTTGCGGTGGTTCTCCTCTTATCTCGCTGATAGGATGCAGTCGGTGTTGGCAGAGGGGCAGAGATCGTCCCCTAGGCTCCTATCATGTGGGGTGCCTCAGGGGTCGGTTTCTCTCGCCCATCCTGTTCAACATCTACATGAAACCGCTGGGGGAGATCATTCGCAGACATGGGGTGTGTTTCCATCAGTACGCTGATGACACCCAGCTGTACATCACCACCCCGTCTGACTTCAGTGAGGCAGTTGATGTGATGTGCCGGTGCCTGGACGACGTTAGGATCTGGATGGGGAGGAACAGACTCAGACTTAATCCCGACAAGACTGAGTGGTTGTGGATATTGCCTCCTAAGGACCACGACAACTGTCCCTCCTTGGTCCTTGAGGGAGCGAAACTGACTCCCTCGGACCAGGTCCGCAACTTGGGGGTCCTCCTAGATCCACAGCTAAAATTGGACCATCATCTTTCTGCTGTGGCTAGGGGGGCCTTTGCACAGGTTCGCCTGGTGCACCAGTTGCGGCCATATTTGGAGAAGGAGGCTCTACTCACAGTCACTCATGCCCTTGTCACCTCTCGCTTGGACTACTGCAATGCACTCTACATGGGGCTACCCTTGAAGAGTATCCGGAGACTTCAGCTGGTGCAAAATGCGGCTGCGTGTGCTGTGGTGGGTGTGCCAAGGTACACCCATGTGACATCGATACTCCGCCAGCTGCATTGGTTGCCCATCGGTCTCCGGGTCCAATTCAAGGTGTTGATCACCATCTTTAAAGCCCTTCATGGCTTGGGACCAGGTTATCTACGGGACCGCATTCTGCCTCATACTTCCCTTCGACCGGTTAGGGCCCACAGAGTTGGCCTCCTCCAGGTCCCGTCGGCCAAGCAATGCCGGCTGGCGGGCCCAAGGGGGAGAGCCTTCTCTGTGGCTGGCCCCTTGCTCTGGAACCAACTTCCACCAGAGACCCGAACTATCCCCACTCTGCTGGCCTTCCGGAAAGCTGTTAAGACATGGCTTTTCCTGCAGGCGGGGGGTAGAGCTTAATTCACTCGAGCTCACCCCCCAAGTATGTATGATGTTGAATGGTTGTTGATGATTTTCTTTTTATATTGTGTCTTAATTTTTATATTTGCTTTTAATTAACTTTTTAGATTTTGGCTATTCTTGTATTTTCTCACTGTTGTACGCCGCCCTGAGGCCTTAGGGAGTTGGGCAGCATATAAGAATTCCAAAATAAATAAATAGTATTGCAGGAATCAATCTGGGTTGGTCACCAGGACAAGAGGTTTAGTCTTCCAAGCTTTTGGACTCATACTGGAGCCCATCCTCAGTAGGATGGTATTACTTGCAAAAAAAAATCATTTGTTTGGTTCTGTTAAATCTATCATATTATGTCCTCCTTAATTAGTAGTCTACAGGAGCTAGTGTGGAACATTCCTGTGCAATCACTACCAAACCTGGGTGATTTGTGTTCTGCAGAGAGATGTACACCATACATCATTCCTAGGTAGCTTCAGCCACACTAGGTGAAAACGTAGACAATCTCATCAAGAAGGAATGTAAAAGTTTATTAGCAGAGGTCTCCATAGGAGAAATAAGACTACTTGAGAGTAATGGCCATGTGAATTAGCCTTTCAAATTGAGCAACTGAAGCTGAATTGTGTCTTAGCATGTTGTGTGAATAAGGCCAACAGCTTAAGCTATAGTGTTGGTCTTTATGGTCTGGGCTTAAATGTCATGTGGACATATCACTTGGGTTGGTCAACTTGGGTTGCAAGTTTAGACCAGGGGTGGGCAATTAACTTTCCCAAGTGGCCACTTGAAAACCTGGGACTGTTGTGGAGGCCCAAATCAATAGGTCTACGAAGGTGCGTAAGCATGCACACACGTACGCACTTATATAAATTGAGAGTCACCTTCAAAATAAAAGCAATCCATGTGAGCCGGAAAAGGACAGCCAAGGAGCCAGATGTGGCCTGGGGATTGTAAAATGGCTAGGTTTTTTTTAGACTATACTTTGTATCCAACCATAGGGTCATGGATAATTGCAGGAGGATAAAAATTGAGATCAAAGCCCTAGCCCCTTTTTGTAGTTTTATGCAATGCCTCTGCTTGTACAAAAGGAGAAGACCCAAAGGTGCTTTTTCCAAAAGGCAACTGGACTTTCTTGGGTTTTTTTCTTTGAAAACATTTTGCTTCTCATCCAAGAAGCAAAAAAAAAAAAAGAACTAGCGGTGAAATGATAGCAGCATTACAATATTTGAGGGGCTACCACAGCGAAGAGGGAGTCAGCTTATTTTCCAAAGCACCAGAAGGCAAAACAAGAAACAATGAATGGAAACTAATGAAGGAGAGAGGCAACCTAGAACTAAAGAGAAATTTCCTAACAGTGAGAATAATCACCCAGTGAGACAATCAAACAATGAGAACAATCAACAACCAACCAGTGGAACAACATGCCTTCATGGGCTGTGGGTGTTCCATCACTGGAGGCTGTTAAGAAAGAGGAGGAGAGGAGAAGGAGGAGGAGGAGGAGGAGGAGGAGGAGGAGGAGGAGGAGGAGGAGGAGGAGAAGAAGAAGAAGAAGAAGAAGAAGAAGAAGAAGAAGAAGAAGAAGAAGAAGAAGAAGAAGAAGAAGAACAAGAACAAGAACAAGAAGAACAAGAACAAGAAGAAGAAGTCGACAGGGAAGGAGAAGGGGGAGGGGGAGGGGACAGGCAACAAGTGGTCAAGATAGGAAGTGCTTTATCAAATCCTGTACCTGTAAACAGCGGTGTCCTCCAAGGCAGCGTTTTAGGACCAACTCTCTGTATATTTTACATAAATGACCTTTGTGATAATATAAAAAGCAACTGTGTCCTCTTTACAGATGATGTAAAACTATTCAACACCTCCAACAATGCTACTACCCTTCAAAAAGACCCTGACTGTGTATCAGAATGGTCAAACAAGTGGCAACTTCAAATCTCAATCAACAAATGCTCAGTCTTACACATTGGCAAAAATAATCAAAACACAAAATACAAACGAGATGATCACGACCTTGTTGATGATCCTCACTCAGTTAAGGACCTTGGAGTACTCATCTCTAATGATTTAAGTGCCAGAGCCCACTGCAACAGCATTACTAAGAAGGCATTAAGAGTGGTTAACCTAATCTTGCATAGCTTCTTCTCTGGTAATATTGTACTTTTAACCAGAGCATATAAAACATTTGGTAGACCAATTCTTGAATACAGCTCTTCTGTCTGGAACCCACACTACATATCGGACAATAATACAATTGAGAATGTCCAGAGATACAGTATTTTATGAGAAGAGTCCTACACTCCTCTGTTCGCAACAGAATACCTTATGCCACCAGACTTGAAATTTTGGCCCTATAAAATTTAGAACTATGCTGCCTTCGATCTGACCTAAGTGTAGCTCACAAAATTATATGCTACAATGTCCTACCTGTCAATGACTACTTCAGCTTCAACTGCAACAATACATGAGCTCACAATAGATACAAACATAATGTAAACTGCTCCAAACTTGATTGTAAAAAATCCGACTTCAGCAACAGAGTGGTCAGTGCCTGGAATACATTACCTGACTCTGTAGTTTCTTCCCCAAACCCCCAAAACTTTAACCTTAGACCAGTGATGGTGAACCTTTTTTCCCTCAGGTGCCAAAAGTGTGTGTGGGGGTGCTATCGCACATGTGCAAGTGCCCACACCCATAATTCAGTGCCTGGGGAGGGCGAAAACGGCCTCCCCCACACACCCCAGAGGCCCTCTGGAGGCCGGAAATGGCCCATTTCCCAACTTCTGGTGGGCCCGGTATGCCCATTTTTCGCCCTCCCCAGGCTCCAGAGACTTCCCTGGAGCCTGGGGAGGGAAAAAAACGCCCTCCCTCCTACCCCCGGAGGTCCTCTGGAGGCCAAAAACACCCTCCCAGACCTCCGTGCGAGCCAAAAATCAGATGGCCAGCGCGCATATGCATCCTGGAGCTGAGCTAGGCAATGGCTCGTGTGCCGGCAGATATGGCTCCGCGTGCCACCTGTGGCACGCGTGCCATAGGTTCGCCATCACTGCCTTAGACTGTCTACAGTCGACCTCACTCCATTCCTAAGAGGTCTGTAAGGGGCGTGGATAAGTGCACCAGCGTGCCTACTGTCCCTGTGCTACCGTCCCCATGTATTCACAAAATATCATGTACTCATAGCCATGCTTGTACATCTTATATATTCACAATCATGTTTATACTTTGTCTGTAACCATATACACGCTTGACTAAATAAATAAATAAATAAATAAATAAATAAATAAATAAATAAATAAATAAAGAGGAAGAGGAAGAGGAAGAGGAAGAGGAAGAGGAAGAGGAAGAGGAAGAGGAAGAAGGAGGTGGTGGTTCAGTTCAAGGAAGTCCAGTTGACTTTTGGAAAAAGCACTTTTGGGACAGTCATGATCTAGATGATTGAGAATCTCCATAAACAAAAGGGAGAAGAGTTCATTTGAGAGGAAGACCAGCATCTTATAAATTTGGACACCCATCTACCCCCACCCCCAACCCCTGTTACATATGTTGCCACTTAGAATGTGGCACTATGCTGTGAGTATAGTGACTTCTTTCCACCATCAACTATGTTGCTTTCATGCTTATTCCATTTCTTGGGACCAAGTTCCCATGAATTCTGCATCAGAGCTGTGCAAAAAGATGTGTTGGAGAGTGTGGGTGTGCGAACATTCCATTTGCCTGCAATTTTTAAAAGAGTCTGTGCACAAACCCAGAGGGGAAAAGCTGTTTTGAAGAGTTGCTACATTCACACTCCCACAAGTTTTGAAGGACTTTTTTTGGAATAGAAACTAAAATATTGTTAGAATATTCATGACTGGGAGAGCCATGTTAACAAGGTTAGCAATGAATAGGCATAGCAACTGAATCAGCCAATGGGAGCTAACCACTTCTGAGTCTGTGCAGAGAATCGAAACTGAATACTTAAGCTTAAGGCTGGATGTGGCTCCACTCTTCCACTCTGTGCTCTCTGTTCTCTCTGAACTCTGAACTAGAAGCTGCTTGTGTTTTACTTTTAACTGTTGCTACATTGAAGAAGAACTCTGCTAATGGTATTGTGTGTGTGTGTGTGTTTGTGTGTGTGTGTGTGTGTGTGTGTGTGTGCGTATTGAATCCAGCTGAATCAGTCATCTGTGTGTGCTTCTGGTTTTGATTTTGCAACAAACTTTAATAAATATTGCATAACTTTATTCTTTAACAGTGTACAGGTAGCTCTCGACTTATAACCACAACTGGGACCACAACTTCTGTTGCTAAGCAACATAGCTGTTAAGTGAGTCGTGCCTGATTTTATGACCTTTTGTGCCATGGTTGTTAAGCAAAAATCACTGCAGTTCTTAAGCGAATTATGCATTATGCAAATCTGAGGTTCCTGTTGCTTTTGTGTGTTGGAAGCCCCCTGAGAAGGTCGCAAATGGGGATCCCATGACCCTGGGATGCCGCAACCATCGTATACATGCTGGTTGCCAAGCACCTGAATTTTGATCACATGGCCACAGGGATGCTGCAACAGTCATAAATGTGGAGACCAATTGTAAGTTTACTTGTCAAGTGCAGGAAATCAGGAGTCCATGCAGTTCAAAGGGAAGCAGGTTTATTGCATGCTAACACTCTCTCAGGAATCGGAACTACTAACAGTGAAGGCAAATTGGTGGTGGATAAGAATCAACAGAATTCAAGGTGGGCTGAACTTAGATCTCTTGTGCAAATGAAGAAGACTGATGACATGCTTGATGCCTCCCTCAGGTTCAGCCTGGTCATCTCCTACATTTTTATTTTTATTTCATTGATTTTTCTATTAGATACATTTCTTAGTGCTCAATAAACATTGTGTTTTCTGGGTATTTAATTTGCTTAATAATAGAAATTACATTCTTAATCTCCACCCCTTTTTTCCCCAACCATTGGTAAAATAAATCCCGTGTTTGATCGTATTTTACATCCTCTTTCTGTTTAATTTTCAATGTCTATCCATTTCTGCACAATCTAGTATCTTCTTGATTATTTCTTCATCTCGCGGTAAATCTTCATTTTTCCAATATTGTGTGAAGATAATCCTCGCTGCTGTTAAGACATGTAATATTAAATACCGTATTTTTCGGACTGTAAGATGCACCGTTGTATAAGACGTACCAAGATTTCAAAGAGGCAAGTAAGAAAAAAAAGTTTTTGTCCTTCTGGCCCCCAGGAGCACTCTGCAGGCCTCCCAAACCCTCTGTGTGCCCTGTTTTTTGCAAAAATGGACCGGTTTTCACCTGTTTTTGTGAAAAACAGGGCGCTCAGAGGGTTTGGGAAGCCTGCAGAGGGCTCCTGGAGGCTGGGGGAAGGCAAAAATGCCCCCATTTGTGTGAAAAATGGCCCATTTTTCATCCATTTTTTGTGAAAAATGGGGCACACAGAGGGTTTGGGAAGCCTGCAGAGTGCTCCTAGCGGCTGGGGGAAGGCAAAAACACCCCCATTTTTGCAAAGAAATGGCTCATTTTTCACCCATTTTTTTGCAAAAACAGGGGTGTTTTTGCCTTTCCTCAGCCGCTAGGAGCACTCTGCAGGCTTCCCAAACCCTCTGTGTGCCCCATTTTTGTGAAAAATGGGCCCATTTTTTGCAAAAATGGGACGCAGGGACGGGGCTACAGGAGGTCAAAAATGGCTGTATTCAGTGTATAAGATGCACCGACATTTCCACCCTCTTTTGGGGGGGGGGAAGGTGCGTCTTATACTCCGAAAAATATGGTACATACTTTTCTTATCAAGTTTTTTTGATATTATACCTAATAAAAACAATTTAGGTTTAAAAATGTTTCCCTATCATCTTTTCTAACCACCTGCGTATCTTTGCCTAATTTTTTTTGCTTCGACACAAGTCCACCACAAGTGATAAAATGTGCCCGGTTTTTTAATTACATTTCCAACATTTGCTAGACATATTTTTAAACAGTTTAGCTTAATCTAGCAGGTGGTAAATCCAATCTATAAAACATTTTATATAGATTTTCTTTATAAGAAGTCGCCATTGTTAATTTATAATTTCTGTCCCACACGTTTTGCCATTTCTCTAGTTCTATATTATAGCCAAAAAAATTCCCCCATTGTAGCATTATGTATTTTATTTGTTCATTTTTCCATTTTCAAATTCAGTAAGAAGTTATATATTTTCTTAATTAGTTTTTACACTTTTTTTGATGTTGTTGTAACTGTGAATGATTGCTAAACGAATGGTTGCACATTGAAGATTCCCTGTACTCTTAAGGCTTTTACCTTCGCGTACAAATCATTCTTCCACACATCTGAATCACACTTACAGACAGGCACGCAAGAACACTGATATGACAAAACATTCAGTTTTTGTCACCATGATGTAAAAAAGATGTTAAGACTCAGGAAAGAGTACAGAGAAGAGCAACAAAGATGATTAGGGGACTGGAGGCTAAAACATATGAAGAACGGTTGCAGGAACTGGGTATGTCCAGTTTAATGAAAAGAAGGACCAGGGGAGACATGATAGCAGTCTTCCAATATCTCAGGGGCTGCCACAAAGAAGAGGGAGTCAAACTATTCTCCAAGGCACCTGAGGGTAGAACAAGAAGCAATGGGTGGAAGCTAATCAAGGAGAGAAGCAACTTAGAACTAAGGAGAAATTTCTTGACAGTTAGAACAATTAATCAGTGGAACAGCTTGCCTCCAGGAGTTGTGAATGCTCCAACACTGGAAGTTTTTAAGAAGGTGTTGGATAACCATTTGTCTGAAGTGGTGTAGGGTTTCCTGCCTAAGCAGGGGGTTGGACTAGAAGACCTCCAAAGTCCCTTCCAACTCTGTGATGATGATGATGATGATGATGATGATGATGATGATGATGATGATGATGATGATGATGATGATGATGATGATGATGAACTGGCATGTATTTACAATGGTTGCAGCTTCCCGGAGTCATGAGATCGCCATCGGCAACCTTCCCAGCCAGCTTCCAACAAGCAAAGTCAACGGGCGAAGCTGGATTCACTTAATGACCATATGATTCACTTCACGACTGCAGTGATTGGCTTAACAAGTATGGCAAAAAAAGAAAAAGTCATAAAATTAGGCATGACCCACTTAACAACTGCTTCACTTAGCAATGGGAATTCTGGTCGCAATTCTGGTCATAAGTCAAGGATGACCTGTAGAAAAGAAGAATTAGGGGCGACATGATAGCAGCATTCCAGTATTTGAGGGGCTGCCACAAAGAAGAGGAGGAGGTCAATTTATTCTCCAAAGCACTGGAGGGCAGGACAAGGAACAATGGTTGGAAACTAATCAAAGAGAGAAGCAACCTGGAATTAAGGAGAAACTTCCTAACAAGTGAGGACAACAAACCAGGGGAACAGCTTGCCTTCAGAGATTGTGGGTGCTCCATCACTGGAGGTTTTTAAGTAGAGTCTAGACCAGGGGTGTCAAACTCGATTTCATTGAGAGCAGCATCAGGGTTGTGTTTGACCTCAGGCAGCGGGGGGGGGGGCATGGCCAGGGAGGCATGGCCAACTCAATATCACTTGTGTTGAGGGAGCTTGCAGGGGCCTCCTGCAGTGGTCTTCCAGTGAAAACGGAGCTCAGGGTGGGGGACCTCACACGACCCTCCTGAGCTCCATTTTCGCTGGCAGAGGCACCACGGGCTGGGCCTTTGCTGTTTCCAGTGCGGCCCTGTGGGCCAGATCTAAGCATCCAGTGGGACCAGATCTGACCCACGGGCCTTGAGTTTGACACCTCTGGTCTAGACAGTCACTTATCTGAAATGGTAGAGGTCCTCCTGCTTGATCAGGGGGCTGGACTAGAAGACCTCCAAGGTCCCTTCCAGCTCTATTCTATTCCATTCTAAAAACTGAAACCTTATTTTACAGTTGGAGAGTGGGGGTGGCTGGGTGGGATTCTGAGGAATGCAATGACAACGTTTATCCTGCATTTAGGCAGCAGCAGCACTGTGATTTATAAATCAAATGTTGTTGGAGTGTTGGATTGCTTTATGAAATAAAATGCGACTAGTGGGCATTTTGTAGATTTAAAGAAGGTTTTAATAAACAGTGTTTCTGGGAAAGTAGAGCTACATGTTAACACTATTACGGAATGTCCTGTTATTCACTCAAATTGAATATTCTTTGGATGCAGGCGAGCAGGGGATGCGTTAAGAGCTCTCTTGACAGCAAAATCACTGCTTACAGAACTTGCTTGAACGTTAAGCTTGTGTAATAAATTTGACTCAATGCCTTGGGTATCTCTCTTATCCCTTTTCAGTGTGCTGATGAGGAGACACAAGGCTCAGGGTTGGGTCACTGCATTCAAATCCACTCTATTGCAGGTAGCCCTCCACTTATGATGATCTTTCGGAACAGCAACAGGTTAGCAATAGCAATAGCACTTAGACTTATATGCCGCTTCATAGTGCTTTACAGCCCTCTCTAAGTGGTTTACAGAGTTCAGCCTCTTGCCCCCAACAATCTGGGTCCTCATTTTACCCACCTCAGAAGGATGGAAGGCTGAGTCAACCTTGAGCCTGGTGAGATTTGAACAGCTGAACTGCTGAACTAGCAATCAGCTGAAGGTCGCAGTGCTGCTTTTAACCACTGCACCACCTCGGCTCTTATGATGGGGATGACCGTGGCTAGTGACGATAGGTTTGGTAGGGAGCTGCTCCTGAAGGATTTTTCAAAGATTATAATGGTTCAGCCATAGCAGTGGAGAGCTTTTTTAGGAAGTATGCACATAGTCCATCAGATCCGATTGATAGAGATGATTTTAGGCTGCGTAGTGCTTTTTCAATGTTATGTTCTGTGAAATTTATTTGTGTTAAATCGTAATTATTTGTGGTATGACTAGGGAATTTTGGGCATGAGCCATTGCTGTTTACAAAGACTGAGCCAAAGAATGTGTTGAAGAGGTTGGCTTTAATTTTTTCATCATTGCATTCTTTGCCATTGGGTCCTTTTAGTGGTGGGAGGGATCGCGAGTCCTTTAGTTTGTTGTTTACACATTTGTAGAAGGCGCGGTTGGATTTTGTGCGCATATTGGGGTCAATCTCACTTCAGGGGAGAGATCAACACTGGGAATGAAGGCAAATGTACATGTCCTAGGACAGTGATGGCGAACCTTTTCTCCCTCGGGTGCCGAAAGCGCATGCGCGCGCACTATCACGCACATGCGAGTGCCCACACCCATAATTCAATGCCTGGGGAGGGCAAAAACGGCCTCCCCCGCCCCCGCAGAGGTCCTCTGGAGGCTTGTTTCCCAACTTCCGGAGGGCCCAGTAGGCCTGTTTTCCCCCTCCCCAGGCTCCAGAGACTTCCCTGGAGCCTGGGGAGGGCAAAAACGCCCCCCGGAGGCCCTCCAGAAGCCTAAAATGGTCTCCTAAAGCCTCCGTGTGAGCCAAAAATCAGTTGGCCGGCGTGCACATGCACGCTGGAGCTGAGCTAGGGTAACAGCTCACGTGCCGGCAGATATGGCTCCGCGTGCCACCTGTGGCACCCGTGCCATAGGTTCGCCATCACTGTCCTAGGACCATGATGGCGAACCTATGGCATGCGTGCCGGAAGTGGCATGCAGAGCCTTCTCTCTGGGCATGCAAGTGGTCGCCCATTACTCTTCCGGGTTCCGGCACGCTGGCCAGCTGGTTTTCACATGTGTGGGAACACCAGAAACTGGAAGAGCAGCTGCCCGGTGCGCATGCGCGTGCAGGAAAGATGATCTTCTGGTTTCTGTGCGCCAGCCAGCTGGTCTTTGCACACGCATGCATACCAGAAACCAGAAGATCATCTTCCCAGCGCATGCATGCGCACTGGCTGGCTGCTCTTCCGGTTTCTGGAATGCGTGTGCGCGCCCACACACAGACCCATTTCGGAACTCAGTGCCGAAAAGGTTCACCAACACTGTCCTAGGATAATGTTGCAGGATCCAATCTGAGTCAGTCACTGGGATCAAAGGTTTAGTCTTCCAAGCTTTTTGGGTTGTGATGGTGCCCATCATCAGAGAACATCTCTCTCTCTCCTGATTGAAATTTGTTCAAAAATGGGACCGGCAGCATGCCCTTTTTGTTGGATCTGGCATCCCTGTCACAGAGAAATAACTTAGGCAATTTTGCCCAAATTATTTGCCAGTCAGATTGGTCAGGGGGTCCAAAAATCCTGGAAAGTTGATAGAAGACTTGGAGTTCTGTAGAAGCAATGCAATACAGATTTTCTCACAGAGTTTCTTTATGAATTCTGCCATGATCTGCCTCCATAAATCCTTGTGCCTGATCCAAATCCTTTAGTCCTTGGAATATCTAGATAGTTTACAGAGGATAAACAATCTATCTGAAATGATATTGAAGAACAGCTCTCTATTGCAGAGAATCACAAATTAAGACCTTCATAGAATAGCAGAGTTAGAAGGGACTTCGGAAGTCTTATAGTCCAATGCTCAACTCAAGCAGGAAAAACTATACCAGTGATGGCGAACCTTTTTGGCACAGAGTGCCCAAACCGGAAGGCACGTGCATGTGCGCACGCATGTACATGCATGCACATGCGCCAGGGCGCCGGAAACCTGACGACCAGCTGGCTGGCATGCATGCGCACCTCAAAAACCTGACAACCAGCTGGCCAGTGCGCATGAGCACCTCAGAAACCCGATGACCAGCTGGCTGAGCTGGGGCGACGGCACGCGTGCTCACATAGAGGGCTCTGCGTGCCACCTCTGGCGTGCCATAGGTTCGCCATCATGGACCTATACCATTCCAGACAAGTGGCTGTTCAGTCTTTTCTTAAAAGCCTCCAGTGATGGAGCACCCACAACTTCTAAAGGCAAGCCATTCCACTGGAGTTCTCCCTGTTAGGAAGTTTCTCCTTAATTCCAGGTTGCTTCTCTCCTTGATTAGTTTCCATCCATTGCTTCTTGACCTGCCCTCAGGTACTTTGGAGAATAGGTTGACCCCCTGTCTCCTTTGTGGCAGTGACCTCTAGCCAGAGTTCTTGTGTTTGAATATGGCACACAGAACATATCTCCACAACTTAGTGAAAAGTTGTATGCCAGTACAAAGTATTCAACTCACAGGAAATAACTACATTAAATACACTCAATCCATTCATTTTTAATTAAAACAGTGTTCACTTAGATCCAAGTTTCTTTCCTGTAGCTTCACCCTAAAGTCATGTGACTCAAAAGCCAAGTCAATTTTTTTTCCAGGTAAAAATAGTAGCACATTTTTTTCTCTGTTGAGATAAAGGGTAAGCTCAACTTAGGGACCTGTCCTTATAATTTTCTTGACAAAAATAGAGGGTTTTCCACTGCCTTCTTGTGGACTATGTTTTGACTTCCAGTTAGTATAGAGAGCCGAGTTGGTGCAGTGGTTAAATGCAGCACTGCAGGCTACTGCTAGTTCAGCAGTTCAGCTGTTCAAATCTCACTGGCTCAAGGTTGACTCAGCCTTCCATCCTTCCGAGGTGGGTAAAATGAGGGCCCAGATTGTTGGGGGCAATATGCTGAACTCTGTAAACCGCTTAGAGAGGGCTGTAAAGCACTATGAAGCGGTATATAAGTCTAAGTGCTATTGCTATTGCTATTGCTAGTATTCCTTAGTGGTCTCCCATAAGCTTCTTTGCCAAGGTTCTCTTGGCCATCTGCTGTTGAGACTTGTTCTGTTGGAGATGTCACCTACTTAAAAGGCTAACTATCTTCATGCATTTGAATGAACGGCAGATAAATAAATATCTCATATTCTCAGGATGGCTGTGAGGATCCTTGAAGATCCAATTCAAATACCTGATTTGACAAATCAAGCCAAGTCAACTACCTGACTCCATACAAAGAAGCCAACAACATTCACATTGGAAGTCCATCAAATTGTTGGATCATTTCAAAGGCAACTGAGCTGAATGAAGTCATCAAAGACTTGACTCAAAGGAATGATTCAACTGGGTCATCTTCCACCTGAATCTTCAAGTGGAAATTTCACATAGGCCAAATTCTTATTTTTTTGCTACAAAAGGGTGAATTGGAACATTCTTAGTTAATTCACATGTGTTACCACTTGTGCAATTTTTAGGTACTACCTGACTTGTTTGACGAGTGTATACCAGCATTTCAAATTCCTTATGAACTGATGTTATTTCAAAGAACTTTTCTAATAAGATAAAGAGGAAGGAGAGAGAGAAGGTTGTCTCTTGCTGATAGTATTACTGCTTACCACCATCCTTGGCTGCTTTCTTTGGCTCATCAGTCATTCTCTTTGATTAGAAACATCAGAGAAGCTACAGTAACAAGGTGGCAGCAGAAGTCAGTATCTTCTTAGCAAATGAATATGAAGAAAATCATGAACTGTGTTCTAGTTTGTCTTTCTGACCTGCCTTTGCAGTCATAATAGAAACTGAAGGAATGTAGAAACAATAGCCATATAGCCATATTAGGTGGTGTCCTAACATCAAAAAAGGAGAAATGGATGAAAGGCTGAACTCTATAGAGAGAAGAAGGCCCTCTGTCTGAAGGAATATTGGGCCACGATAGGGTAGAAGTACAGAAAGCAATAGCAATAGCAATAGCACTTAGACTTATATACCGCTTCATGGTGCTTTACAGCCCTCTCTAAGCGGTTTACAGAGTTCAGCATATTGCCCCCGACAATCTGGGTCCTCATTTTACCGACCTCAGAAGGATGGCAGACTGAGTCAACCTTGAGCCTGGTGAGATTTGAACAGCTGAACTGCTGAACTGCAATGCTGCATTTTAACCACTGTGCCACCTCGGCTCTGCTCATACATTCTTACTTTAAGCAGAAGTAGCAATAAATACCTTGAAGTTGCCTGCTTTGTATTATTTCCCCACCCAATTGCACTCTGTGGTCTTCACTATCCCAAAAATATTAAATTCTCAATTACTGAAGGGATGAGAGTGAGTTAGTTTTAATCTTTTTATGAAATACCAATGGATAAATTCATATGTATGTATTTAGAAAGAATATTTTCACGACCTATATAAAAGCTGAGAGGAGCTGAGTTTATATACCTTGGCTTATTTAACCCTTGTTTAATCAAAGAAGCCACAAGATTTTGGGTTCATACATTCTTACGTTAAGACTTAACCCATGATTTACAAAATGCGATGGCTGGGTTCACATTACAGGTAGTCTCAACTTACAACCAGTTGCTTAGTGATCATTTGAGGTTCTGACAGACTTACCGGGGGTACTTATAGCCAGGATTTGAAGTTCTGAGAATTGTTCTCCCCACTCATGTTATCTGACTGCATTTTGAGCACTTATCAACCAGATAGCACCTATGGATGTTCACAGTGTCCCATGGTCAGGTAACTGTGCTTTATCTATTGATTTATTTGTATCCCATCATGGGTGGTGCAGTGGTTAAAGTGCAGCACTGCAGTTCAGCAGTTCAGCTGTTCAAATCTCACCGGCTCAAGGTTGACTCAGCCTTCCATCCTTCTGAGGTCGGTAAAATGAGGACCCAGATTGTTGGGGGCAATATGCTGAACTCTGTAAACCGCTTAGAGAGGCTGTAAAGCACTATGAAGCGGTATATAAGTCTAAGTGCTATTGCTAAGTGCTATTGCTATTATTTTTACAAATCACTCAAGGTGACGAACATATCCAACCTGCCTTTGTTTAACAATGGTTTTGCAAAAAAAAAAAAAAAAAAAAGCAACCCCAACTAGCGTTGACTTCTGGTTTTTGGCAAGCAAACCATTGATTCATTTAATGACTGTGGATTTCCTTAATAACCCTGGTGATTTGCTTGATGACCACTTCAAAAAAGGTCAGAAATTTTGAATCGGTCACATGACCCATCTGTTTTATGACTGTCATGAGTTACGACCCTGTTGGGCAGGGTCCATTACGGTCATAACTGAAGGACAATCTGTACACACCAAGTCAAACCTCATAGTGTTTGCCTGATAGGGTGTAAAGCAGGGGTGGGTTCTAACATACCTCGCTACTGGTTCGTTTCCTCCTGCATCGTGTGGGCACGTGCGTGCTTTGCACGTGCGCACGCATGCACAGCGCCAAAAAATCTGAATTTTTTTAAAAGGCCAAAAACAAGATGGTGACCACATGCACAGTGCCGGAAACTCGGCTTCTGCGCATGCTCAGAAGGAAATTTTTTTTAAATAAATAAAAAAGATGGTGGTGCCCACAGACCGGCACCGACCGAACCGGGTCCATGACATCATCGTGACATCACCAGCGGGTTGCTACCAGTTCGGGCGAACTGGTCCAAACCAGGAGGAACCCACCCCTGGTGTAAAGACAACCAAAATGAGAGTGGGAGAAATAATTGAAAACATTATCCACTGTGTTCCATGTATCTTTCTTGCCATCAAATGTACAACATATGTTGTTTAGGTTTCCAGCAATGTAAAACATCCAATTTCATAATCAGAGGATGTCTCTGAAGGAGGCAAGACAAAACAATTAAATGATATGCTGGATAAAATCTAGTCAAAGAGATTTTTCTTAACCTCAGGGCATCATCTGCAACAGCTCAGTGAAACAGAATGAGATAGAAGCCACAAGGAGCCATGTTCAGAAAATAGAAAGGGCTCTGCTTCTCTCTACTGATTGAAATGTTTGCATAACAGACAATTCAACAAAGTGATATGAATTTGGCATCCATCAGGAACAGTCAGTAAAGTTTTCTTAAGCTGCTACCTTTTACGGCTTCAGATTGCTCAAGGAGAGTGGTTTCTTTTACTAGAATAACAATGGAGCTTCCATCATTTGAGATACATTTAGACAAAATGCCATCACTAGACTCTCACCTGATTTGACCCTCCCATCACAAGAGCTTCTGACCACATGGAGCCTTTATAAGCAGAAAAACACCAACACTGACATTCCCTAAATTCAGCTGAAAATGTTAACTACCCTAGAATAGAATAACAGAGTTGGAAGGGACCTTGGAGGTCTTCTAGTCCAACCCCCTGCTTAGGCAGGAAACCCTACACCACTTCAGACAAAAGGTTATCCAACATCTTCTTAAAAACTTCCAGTGTTGGAGCATTCACAACTTCTGGAGGCAAGCTGCTCCACTGATGAATTGTTCTAACTGTCAGGAAATTTCTCCTTAGTTCTAAGTTGCTTCTCTCCTTGATTAGTTTCCACCCGTTGCTTCTTGTCCTACTCTCAGGTGCTTTGGAGAATAGCTTCACTCCCTCTTGCAATGTTGCCTAGCAACAAAACATTCGGAAAACAAGCCACAAGCTCAGAGAATGAACCTCCATTGTCACAGAATGCCATCTATTGGTTTTAAATGGCCTTCTCTTCTTCTCATATTGTTTCAGCTAGGACTGAAACATGACCAATGTCCAGCACTCAACACTTTATGCCTATTTGCTGCCCCCTAAACACTTACAGTGGTTCCTTGGTACTCATTAATTGGTTCCGGGAAGTGCAATGGATACAAAAAATTATGAGTACCAAACAGTTTTCCCCCATAAGGAATAATGTAGTGAGTCACAAGGCAGCCGACACCGACAAGTTCTAGCTTGTGCATTGAGTACTAAACAAACAATGAGTCCCGGGACAAAATTTTCACATCAAAATGCAAAGAGATTGGACAACCATTTGTCTGAAATGTTATAGGGTTTCCTGCTTGAGCAAGGGGTTGGACTAGAAAACCTCCAAGGTCCCTTCCAATTCTGTTATAAATGCATTGAGTACCAAATTCAATGAGTTTGAAAGCAGTTGAGTACCAAGGTATCCCTGTATCTGTAATGGACAATAGGGACAGCTTTGAGGAAGAGGAGGAAGAGCTGCAACCAAGGCAAATGATCATATAAATGAAATCTGAGGCCAGGGCAGAAATGTAATTTCAGAAAGCATCACAGACATGACCCTCTTTAGTTTTTAAGAAGAGAGGAGGAAACACATTCAGAAGCATTTATCTATGGATGAGCATATCTGCGAGTATATACAATCATAGGTCACTTCCAACTCTATGATCCCATGAAAGAGGGTTCCATTTTCAAGTCCTGTCATTTAATCCTGGCTTTTCTGGATTCATGTTTTTGACATTACTTTATGGTCAGAGAGGCCATAAGGTGTTGATGATGATGTTTTTATAGCACAACTTTGCGTCACATTGAAGTGAAGGAGGTAAACAAGTTTTCAACCAAGAAATCTGTTAGGAACCAAGAGTCAGATTCTAAGGCAGTGTTTCCCAACCTTGGCAAATTGAAGATGTCTGGACTTCAACTTCCAGAATTCTGGGAGTTGAAGTCCAGACATCTTCAAGTTGCCAAGGTTGGGAAACACTGTTCTAAGGGCATAGAAGTGTATTCAGTAATGGTGAAATTTCAAAATACTACTGTCGCAAACATAGTTCTAACATCTATTTATACAAAAAAAAAAGGCTGAAGTTTCACCTAAGCCCACTCAGCGTGAAGTAGCCCAATCAGGACAAGGGGTTTTGGAAGGTTACACTGAAGTAGCTAATAATGGCCTTCCAATGCTTTTCATGTGTGTTTACTATCCAGAAATCTCAGGAATGGCTCTGATAGTTAGGAATTCTGGGAAATGAAGTCCTCTCATCTGAAAGTAGGGCTTTCAGTAGGAATCAGGGCCAGAATTTGGTTCTTTGGATTCAAGAAGTTCATTCTTATCTTTATCCCAAGATTAAGGAAATCTGAGGAAATCATTTCTTGTGTATATCGATCACTTATTGATGAATTCATAGAACACGATTCATTGGATTACTTAACTGGTCCAGTCTGTTTTCTGAATCCACTTATCCAAAATGATACTAGAGCAATTGTAAGTCAAATTACTCCTCCCTAATTGGCCATGTTGTCCAAGCAATGGTGTAGTTTCCAAATCTTGTCCAGTCAGACCTCTAAGGAAATGAGACAGGGGCACAGGGTGGTTGCAAATGCAAAGAATTTGATTACCGTACTCACTGCCAAGGTCAAGCAATAGAGAATAAGCTTCCCAAACACTTATTGGCTATACATCCTACACTATGCCAACTGATGCATGTCTAAATAATAAAGAAGGGGCCTGTGGCAAAGTCCCTTGTGGACCAAGAGATGAGCAGCTGACTTGGGAGCATTAGAAAAGAAACATTGAATCTGAAATATATGGAAAAACTGCTGTAGTTTATTCCCTTCAGACCCTTAAGCCTTCCGTGTCAGAGGTTGGACACAAAGATGCTTTGGAGTGGGTCAGAAGTCCAAACTAAGAACTCAAAAGTAATTTCTCAAAATACAGAACAATGTTAAACCAAGGGGGAAAATAGGGCAGGGGGCAGCAGTTTGAGGGTTGTTGGTCCTTTGCACCAGGAGACCCCATGGATATTCCAGCCTCAGCATAAAGGCAATTCCCTTTTTGGGAAGTCTCTGGTTTTTTCTTTTCTTCTAATAAAGCTCTCCAATATGAGGGATCTGCTTATGGGCCTGAAAGACAAACTGGGTTCCAGCAAAACATCACAGAAGGGGGAGGAGTGTTTCTATATGGTAAGAGTAATTCCAGCTAGTGTTTCCTTCACAGGCTTCCCTTGGCCATTATTTTCTGCTCTCCGTCATCTCCCTTCTACACCTTCTTCTCCAACCACCACATCTGCTCTTTCAACAGAGAAACCTTTAAGCTTAGCCAGCCCTGCATCCATAGCCACTGTCAGTCAGCAGCTGTGTCTTAGTTATGAGGATGCTGGTCTTTTCCCTTCACCATATTTCACCCTACTTGGGCCTCGGGTAGCCTTTTGGGATGGGCTTTCTGGGGCTTCAGATCTTCCATGGGGTAGGCAGGCACCAGCCATACTTGTTTTTTGGTTGCTTGGATCACTTCATCTCCTGCTTGGAGTAAACCACATGACCTGGGGGAAGTCTCTTGTCCAACATCTGGCTTGCTTTTAGTTTGTCCTGGAGAAGAACAGGGTTTTTTAAGTGATGTGAGCTGATCACCGGCTTCTAAAGGAATAGAGAGTACTCCATCCTCTTCAACACGCTCATGAATCTGATGAGTCATCAAACTGGAACCAGGTCGGCTTGCAGGTTCCACCCATTTTTTAAGTAGATTGATATGCCAGGTTTGGTTTGAGGGGTGGTGTCCAGGCATCAGGATTTCATAACTGACAGCTCCTATGCGTCGAAGCACTGAAAAAGGCCCTTGCCACTGAGCTAGCGATTTGCTTGCAGTGGAAGGGAGGAACAGTGACACTCTCTGTCCTGGATGAAATTCTCGCAAGATAGTACGCTGGTCATAGTATAATTTTTTATGCACTTGAGAGTGCCTAATGTTGTCTGAAGCCAGCTCCCTTATCTGGTCTAGCTTGTCCCCCATTTGCAGGATATAGCTAATGTTTCTAGAAAGAGACTTGGCCTTTCCCTCCCAAATTTCCCTGACCATTTGAAGGGGTCTTCTGACTTTTGGACCACGTAACAACATATAAGGAAAGAATTCCATAGAAGGCTGAGATAGCTCCCGATAAGCAAACAATAAGATCAGGAGCCACCTGTCCCAGTCAGAACCTGTCTCTGAAATGTATTTTCTTAGCATTTGTTTAAGGGTTTGGTTGAATCGTTCCACTAGACCATCAGACTGAGGGAGATAAGGGGAAATTTTGATTCTCTTCATTCCCAATTTTTTATAAAGGAGATTCATAGTTTGGCTTGTAATGATTTTCTCATGATCTGTAACTATCTCACCAGGGATTCCGATTCTAGAGAACAATTCTACTAAGGCCGAGGCAATCTCCTGGCTGGTATTTGTTCTGAGGGCAAATGCTTCAGGATAACTTGTGGCATAATCACACACTACAAGGATAAATCTATAGCCTCGTTGACTTTTTGCTAACGGACCTATTATGTCCATAGCTATCATGCTATCGTGCTGAATACCCACCATAGGAAGAGGGAACAATGGACTCTTTTTTGGATCCTTGAGAAGATCTGATTTTTGGCATTCTTTACAACATGCACAAAACTGGCGAGTATCAGCATACATTCCTGGCCACCAAAAGACACGTGCAATTCTGGCATATGTACGCTGATGCTCTCGGTGTCCTGTCCAGGGTATAGTATGGCTGATTCTCATGATTAGAGATCTGCATGCCATGGGCACAACTAATCTAGAACCACATTTGTCAGTGACATACAGAATGTCATTACTTTGGGTGACCTTTTTACCACCTGGCAATAGGCTCCCCAGTTGTGAAAGTACCTTCTGTAGAGAAGGATCAGATGCCTGGAGCTGTACTATATTTTCAGGGAGTTCCCACTCAGATTCTGTTCTTTCTTTAGGATTGTTGACTTGAGTCTCCATGCACAGAGTCTCCTCTTTCTTCTTCTTCTTCTTCTTCTTTTGAGCTTTAGGTTTCTTAGTTTTCCCTGGGGCCTCACTCAGGGTTCCCTGGGGATCAGGTAGCCTTTCCCACAACTGTTGCATTTGGGATTGAGCCTGAGTGATGAGAGCAGGGTTTGCCTCCAAGAGTTCCCTCAGGTTCGGCATGTCTTGCCCCAGGATCATGTCATAAGGTAATGTGGGATTCACTCCCACATGGAGAGAAAAAGCTCGCCCCCCAACTTCTACTGGGACCTTAGCCATGGCATGAGGTCTGGATTCACCATCAGCCCCCAAAACAAGAAGTTGTTGACTTGGGATATACATCTGAGGGGATACGTGTGCACTTTTAATCAAACTGTGGGAACATCCTGTATCAAGGAGTGCCTTCAGCGGTTGGCCATTGACCACTACAGTTGTCAGTTGTAGTTTAGTTATGGTAACTCCAGGCATCTCCTCCACAACCTCATATGTGGCTAGGGGACACTGCTTAATCTGATGTCCTCTTGTATGGCAATGAGAACACTCCTGTGGCTTTCCTACTCTTGGTCTACTGCTTTTAGTGTCACCTTCAGTATGACCACTGATAGCTTTCTCTGTACTACTTTTAGGAAGACCCTTGGTTGACCAGGTTGTACAGTTTGTGGCCCAGGGCCCCTCCTTACCACCAGGATGGCATTTAGTAGTTCTGGCTGGCTGGACTTTCTGATTGCTTTTTAGCCAGTAGCCATCTATCTTCTCAAGTGGGGCTTCCTCTTTTGGGGAGCCATTGTCCCTTTTCCCAGTTTTAGGGTATCTGAAACCAGAGGTGTGGTGAGCCAATAAATAGTTCTCTGCCAGTTCTAAAGCTTGATTACAGTTGTCTGGTTGGTGTTCTAGAACCCAGTGCTGTACCGCTTCTGGGAGGATGGTAACAAATTGCTCTAAAACTACAGACTCAAACACCTCTTGGGAGGTCCCCATTTCAGGAGACAGCCACCTGCTTGCAAACTCTCTGAGCTGATTCAAGGCTTCTCGAGGTCCGTCCTCTTTTTTGAATTTATATGTTCGAAACCGTTGCCAGTAGGCCTCAGAATGGAGTTCAAACCGCTGTTGAATTGCAGCCTGAACCAGATTATAGTCAGCAGACTCTTGAGGTGAAAGACGTTTAAAAACTTTCAAGGCCTTCCCAGTCAGATAGGGAACCAGCCGTGACACCCATTCTTCTTTTGGCCAGTGGCATGCAATAGCTACTCTTTCAAACTTTGTTAAATAAGAGTTCACATCCTCATTCTTCCCCATCTTCACTAGCTTTATTTCTCTGCGGGGCTGTGGAAGAGGAACAGTAGGAAAAGTTAAGGAAGAAGCACCCCATCTGCAGAGCTCTGAACTAACTGGCCTCTTCTTCTGATGCCTTTGCTCATGGTGGTCCCATTCCTCTCGGGCAGATCTTTCCCTTTCCAGCTGATCTTGGCATGCTTGCTCCTGCCAGTGCTGTTCTGCATCATCCAGAGCTTGTTTCTGGTACATCAGGGCTTGCAGAACGGCTGTGATGGGATCTACTTGGTCTGTAGGTGCCAACTCCTTTAAAAGTGGACCTTGGGTTGATTCATCAGCGGAGACATCATCCTGATTTGAGTTAACTGCTACATCTTCTCTGTCCATCTTCCCACTCATGGCAAGATGCTGTGGCTGAACTAATTTAGAGTAAGCTTCGGTTTGAGCGCCTAGTACACAATGTCTTAATTTAGCACCCCGAGGGATCCTCTCTGGCACTCTTTCCAAGGGTCAGTTGCTCACACTAACCAGGCCTCTCCTGCAGCTCACTTCTGACACCAGTGTGGCAAAGTCCCTTGCAGACAGAGAGGTGGGCAGCTGACTTGGGAGTAATAAAAACAAACAAACACTGTACCCTAAACATATAGAAAACCTGATGTAGTTTATTCTCTCCAGACTCTTCGGAATTCAGGGTCAGGAGTTGAACTCAAAGACCTCTGTGGAGTGTCAGCAGTCCAAACCAAGAACTTAAAACACCGAGAGAGAAAATGGGATTAGCAGCAGAGCGATCTGAGGCTTGTTATTCTCCCTTTGCATCAAGAGATTCAATGGGTGATCCAGCCTTGGCGTAAAGTGGGAAGTCTCTGGCTTTTTCTTTTCTTTTATGTAAGGCTTTCCAGTATGAAGGACCGGAGGACCCTGCTCTATTCTGGAGCTGAAAGATGAACTGGGTCCTGGATGAACACCCTAAAAGTATGGGGGAAGTCTGTTTATACAGGCCTTGTAAGAGTACTTCCAGCTGGTGCTTCCTCTCCGGGCTTCACTTGGTCATTGTTCTCTGCACTCTACCGTCTCTCTCTCTCCACCTTCTTCTCCAACCTTCACATCTACCCTCTGAAAAGAGCAGCTTTTGAGCTTAGCAGCCCCGAGATCAGAGTTACTTGCTCTCAGGAGATAGGGCTTACTTACAAGAAGGTTGATGTTTTTCCTTCAACACAGAGCCATTGATGTAATAAAGCCTCACCAATAATCTTCAAGCGCAAGGCATCATGGGATACCAGGAAGAATTTCATGTTCCTTCATATACTGGTGGTGTTTTTTAAAAAAACCCTGTTAGCATTTAGATTTAGATTTATTATTAGAGTTGGAAGGGACCTTGTAGGTCATCTAGTCCAACCCCCTGCTCAAGCAGGAGTTCCTACACAATTTGAGACAGATGGCAGTCAGGTCATCTGAAGGTCGCAAGTGTTGGGGCTCTCACAACCTCTGAAGGCAAACTGTTCCACTAGTTGATCGCTCTCACCGTCAGAAAGTTTTCCTCACTTCCAGGTTGAATCTCTCCTTGGTCAGCTTCCATCCGTTATTCCTTGTTTGGCTTTCTGGTGCCATAGAGAACAGCCTGACCCCCTCCTCTCTGTGGCATCCCCTCGAGTATTGGAACACTGCTATCATGTCACCCCTGGTCCTTCTCTTCACCAGACTGGCCAAGCTCAGTTTCTGCAACCGCTCTTCGTATGTTTTATTTTCCAGACCCTTTATCTTCCTGGTTGCTCTCTTCTGCACTTTCTCTAGGGTTTCAATGTCTTTTTTGTAGTGTGGTGACCAAAACTGGATGCATCCAAAACTGGATGCAAAACTGGTGTTGTCTGACCAAGGCTTTATAGAGTGGTACTAGTACCTCTCTGGTCCTTGATTGTATCCCTCTATTTATGCAGCTCAGGACTGCGTTGGCCTTTTTGGCTGCTGCTGCACACTGCTGGCTCATATTTAGTTGGCTGTCTACCAGGACTCCAAGATCCCTCTCACAATCGCTGCTATTGAGTGTGGTTTCACCCAGTTTGTATGTGCATTTTTGATTCTTCTTACCTACAGTAAGTGCAGAATTTTACTTTTCTCTGTGTTAAATTTCATTTTATTGGTTTGGGCCCAGTGTTCGAGTCTGTCAAGGTCCCTCTGGATTTTGAATCTGTCCTCTGGGGTATTTGCTACTCCTGCCAGCTTGGTGTCATCTGCAAATTTGGTTAGTTCTCCTGCTATTCCCTCATCTAGGTCATTTATGAAGATATTGAAGAGTACTGGGCCTAGGATGGAACCTTGTGCTACCCCACTGCTTACTTCTCTCCATGTGGACTTAGAGCCATTGAGGACTACTCACTGGGTACAGTTGGTCAGCCAATTGTTAATCCATCTGGTTGCGTAGCTGTCTATCCCGCTTTTTTCTAGCTTATGAAGGAGTAGGTTGTGGTCTACTTTACCTGCCAGTTCCAAAACAATAGGTTGTAACCATGGTTAATGAGCCAGCGGAATTTATGCCAAGGACTGCAGTAGGCTTGAATCTGCAAGAAAGTCTCCAATAATTCTTGCTGGAATCAGAAAATGCTCCCGTCCCAATCTCATTTCCCTGCTGTTGAATAGATATAGACATTGGCAAGATCAATGACTTTTAATTCGAGAAGTGGCTGCTGTGTAATTAAAAGGAGTCGGTGGCCAAGAGAAATCAGCTGAAGCTTCAGAGTGAAATTTCAGAGGGATATTGCTTACAAGCAACTTAAAAGAACCATTTCGGATCAAAGTACAAATATACAAAGAGCAGATGTTAGTGGGTTAAACAAAACAAGAGAGCCGCAGAAGCACACCAAAATGGTTTGAAATTAGAGGTCGGATCTGTCTGTCCTAAAAGCTTATGTGATTAAATGTACTCCTTATTTTGGGTGGGGATTTTTTTTTTAAAGGGGTTGATTAAATGTATGCATGAAGAAGGAGCCTTTTCATTTTTACCCATGTCTTCATGCTGCTTTATCACAATAGGATAAAAGTGTTTTCTATTTTATATACATAACATTTCATCTAAACCAGGCAATGCAACTGTAGCAGGGGTGAAATCCAGCAGGTTCTGACAGGTTCTGGAGAACCGTAAGCGGAAATTTTGAGTAGTTCTGAGAACCGGGAGACACCAGGAAGAACTCAAGGGGGGTCGATCACTATGCCTGAATGGAGATATGGGGCAAATTACCCCCTTTAGGCATAGAGATTGCCCCAATGAAGGTGTGACAACCCCTAACTGCGCACAAGGGAGCACAGTAGAGGAGCAGCAGAATGAGAGAGACAGGAGGGCTGAAGAAGAACAACGCAGACCCATCACAAGATCATGGGCAAAACAGATGAATTTAGAGCAGGCAACCTGTGTGCCTAAAAGGGAGAGGAATAACAATGAGGGGGAGGAAGGCAGGAGAAATACCTTCA
>JALIGW010000001.1:13174577-13322077 GCA_023053685.1 Diadophis punctatus similis | reverse complement strand
CTGCACACCAAGACAACTAGACACAAGAGCAGTTTTTCCTGAACACCATCACTCTGCTAAACAAATAATTCCCTCATCACTGTCAAACTATTCACTAAGGCTGCATTACTATTACTATTAGTCTTCTCATCGTTCCTATCACCCATCTCCTCCCACTTATAACTTGTTGCTTGTATCCTTACGATTTATATCAATATTGATTGTTTCCTGATTGCTTATTTGTATTGTATGACAATCATTAAGTGTTGTACCTCATGATTCTTGACGAATGTATCTTTTCTTTTATGTACACTGAGAGCATATGCACCAAAGACAAATTTCTTGTGTGTCCAATCCAGTGGTGGGTTCCTACCGGTGCGGCCCACACTGCCGCACGGGTAGCGGCCAGCAGATAGCGCAATTTGCGCACGAGGGCTCCGGTGCGGCGCAATCTTTCCCCCAAATTTTGGGGGTTTTTTTGTTTCCTGCGCAAGGGCTCTGGGTGGGACGTGGAAGGCATGCTGCTTCTGGCATCCAGGGGGGAGGGGACAGAAGCCTACCTGATTTCTCGCGTTTTGCGTTTCTTGTGCAGGGAAACAAAAGGTTGTGAGACTGAAAATAAAGTGCAATCAATCAATTTCAACTTCTTGCAAAAGAGAAAAATCCCACAAACTTTTGTTTTCCTGCACACGATAGAAAGAATCAGGTAGGCAAAGAAATGCTTGGGGGAAGCGAGGGCATCTGGCTGGTTGTGGGTGTGGCAAGCAGTGGCAAACTCTCTTCTCCCTGCTGGTTGCATCTCCTTCCCTCCTGTTGTCTGCTCCATTTCCCATTTCTACATTGCAGCGCAGCTGCAGGTTCCACTTTGATAGTGAAGTGAGGGGGGGGGGGGATAATCCTTTGGCTGCAAACAAAACAGCCCCCATCGCTCCATGCCTCCTCCTGCCAGGAAGTGCTAATGGGCTGTCTGTGTGCACACGGGGCACTTGGAGAGAGTGAGCAAGATGTGTGTGTGTGTGTGGCTTTTTTTCTTCCTTCCTCCGATTTCTTTCTTTCTTTTTTAAACAAAGGAGGTGCGGTTTGGGCGGAGAGGGGGATTGTCCCAAAAAGTACTTTTGAAATCCTTAAAAAGTTATGATGCCGACCTTGGGCTACCAATTTTTTTTCTTTTGGGAAAAAACAAGCAGCAGGTATCTGAGCAGGCATTCCCGACTCTTAATAAGGGTGACATTTAAAAGCTGGGGGGAGGGGAAGTTGCCTTCTCCCCCAGAAAATGGAAGGGAGGGTAGAGAAGGAAGAAGATGGGAATAAAAAGGAGAGAAGGAGGAAGGAGCAAGGGAGGAAGGAAGGAAGGAAGGAAGGAAGGAAGGAAGGAAGGAAGGAAGGAAGGAAGGAAGGAAGGAAGGAAGGAAGGAAGGAAGGAGATGGGAATAAAAGGGAGAGAAGAGGGGAGAAAGGAAGGAATGAGATGGGAATAAAAAGGAGAAAAGGAGGGAGGGAGGGAGGGAGATTATAATGAGAGACAGTGAGGGTCTGAGATAAATGCTGCCTTAGCACTTGGCTACCAGCAACCCTGCTGCCTTTTGACATGAGGCTTCTTGGGGGTCCATTTTGGAGAAGTGTCAAAATAAATGCTAAAAATGCAATCAGCTTGGGATTAAATTCCAAATGAAATTGGGTCTTCAGGGTAAGGAGACATGAAGAACTTTCAACTGCAGGTTTCTAAAAATCTTATTAAAATGAATGTCTAGAGGCAGCTCAGTTCCAGAGGGAGCAAAAGAGGTAGGGTCCCAATGAGGGTCTTAGCTATTTAGCTCAGGAATAACAGAATAACAGACTTTGGAGGTTTTCTAGTCCAACCCCCTGCTCAGGCGGGAAAACTGAGGATGCCAAAATCTGAGTAGAGCGCCTGGGAAAGGTGTCAGAATAACATAATAACACTTCAAAGGGACCTTGGGGGGCAGGGAAACCCTATACCATTTCAGAGAAATGGCTATCCAGTCTCCTCTTGAAAACCTCCAGTGTTGGAGCACCCAGAACTTCTGGAGACAAGCAGTTCCACTGGTTAATTGTTCTCACTGTCAGGAAGTTTCTCCTTAGTTTTAGGTTGCTTCTCTCTTTGTTCAGTTTCCATCCATTGCTTCTTGTTTTGCCTTCTGGTGCTTTGGAAAATACATTGCCTTCCCTCTTTCTGGCAGTCCCTTAAAAGCCTGTTGCCTATCACACTCTTGGGCAAAGCATGTGAGCCATTTCCTCCTTTCAGTGGTCCATGAAAGTACATCTATAGTATGTAGATCAGAGGTCTTCAAACTTGGCAACTTTAAGACTTGTGGACTTCAACTCCCAGAATTCTCCAGCCAGCATAGCTGGATAAGTCCACAAGTCTTAAAGTTGCCAGGTTTGGGGACCCCTGATGTAGGTTGGTAAAATGAGGACCCAGATTGTTGGGGGCAATATGCTGAACTCTGTAAACCACTTAGAGAGGGCTGTAAAGCACTATGAAGCGGTATATAAGTCTAAATGCTATTGCTATAATAAAGTTGAAAAAAAGTGAACAACATTTTTACACAACTATAGATACGTTGAGGCTGGGTGTGAGAAGGAATGGCTGGGAGGGGAGGGGCCAGGCGAGGCACCCCTTGACATGAGCGACATTGAGTTGGCCCCGCACACCCAGTCACATGACCATGAAGCCACTCCCACCTGGTCACATGACCATCAAGCCAGTCCCACAAAATTAAGCCACGCCCACAGAGTGGTAGTAAAAAAAATGGAACCCACTGCTGGTCCAATCACACTTGGCCAATAAACAATTCTATTCTATTCTATTCTATTCTATTCTATTCTATTCTATTCTATTCTATTCTATTCTATTCTATTCTATTCTATTCTAAAAGCCAATGCAGTCCTAGAATGCATCAACAAAGGGATAGTATCAAGTCACAAGAAGTGAAAGTACTACTTGATACTGCACAAGTGAGGCCACACTTGGAACACTGCATTCAATTCTGGCCATCACAATACAAAAAAAGATACTGAGACCCTAAAATGAATGCAGAGGAGAGCAACTAAGATGATGCGCGTTCTGCAGGATACATTCTACGAGGAACAGTTAAGGGAACTAGGCATGTCTAGCCTAACCAAGAGAAGAATTAGGGGTGACATGATAGCCGCCTTCCTGTACTTAAGGGGCTGTAACAGAAAAGAGGGGGTCGACTTATTATCCAAAGCTCCAGAGCAAGCAGCAATGGATGGAAGCTTGCTAAAGAGAGATCCAGTCTGGAACTAAGGAGGAACTTCCTGATAGTGTGAAAAATTAATCAATGGGACAGTTTGCTTCCCCAAGTTGTGGTTGCATCATTGCTGGAAGAAAGGATTGGATAACCCTTTGTCTGGAATGATGTAAGGTCTCCTGCCATGTACAGGTGGTTGGGTTAAAAGATCTCCAAAGTCCCTTCCAGCCAGGGGCGGGTTGCTCTTGAAGTTGCTACCGGTGCACTGTGCGCGCATCTCCACATTTCATGCATGCGTCTCTCGCGCGATTTTGCTTCTGTGCATGCGCGGAAGCAAAATCTCATGAGGGGACGTGCGTGTGTGTGTGATTTCAGCTATTTTTTTGCTTTTGTGCATGTGCAGAAGCAAAAAATCACCGAAATCTCACAAAAAAGCCCCAAAATTCTGAAAAAAAGATGGCAATGATCGACGGACCGATGAAGACGACGGACCAGTGTCACGTGCAAATTATGTCATCAGCTGGCCGCTACCAGTGCGGTAGAGTGGACAGCACCGGTAGGAACTCACCACTGCTTCCAGCCCCATGATTCTATAAATCTATGACTCTTGATTAAGACACTTTGTATGTAGGACCTCTAGAAGGGTTTATCTGTTGGCCTGCAACTGAGGTTGGCAGGAACTATCAAAATTCAGGTTTGGATGTCTTTTGCTACTGATTGATTTCTGCTGTAACACTTTACAATTGTTTTTTCGCTGGCCTTGGGCAAACAGCTGCCTGTTATTCCATTGGGTATGCCATAGTTAACTCTGGCCTCATTTTGGCTCCCGTCTCCACTGACCAGATGTCATTTCACCCAAGCAAGATAAAACTATCCCTTTGCAAGAAGTTTGTGAGCATGTTAACAACTGGGAACTTGTGGTTGATGAAACGATAGTTGTCTTCTTGACAAGCCACCGACATGTCAAGATTGCCCCAGGGCTTAATCTAGGATGATTTAAGAAAGGAATTGATGTCTTTTTGAAGCCACAGTAGCTGTTGACACCAGGTTCATTGTAATGTGAAAATAGAATAGGGAATTGGAGAAAAGATAGCATTTGCTACTAATTGCCTGACATTGCTGGAAATCAAAGTCAGGAATAAATTCATTGCGCAGGGCAACAGACATACAGTTTCTATTTTAAATTACATTAGGAGAGGTCCATTTGCAATTATGAGATAAGGTGTCATGTCCAGCCTAAGGTTTATTTTTAAAAATTATATCTGTATTTCAGAATAAAAATGACTGAACAGAAATGGAAGCATCTCAGCTTAGAACAAAAGGAGAAATAAAACAGAAGAAATAGGAAATTGTGCCATAAAAACTTAGATTGAAAAGAGCAATAACAGATACCAGATTAACAGACTTGGAAGTGACCTTGTACGTCATCTAGTCCAATCCCCCACTCAAGCAGGAAACCCTACATCATTTCTGACAAATGGCAGTCCAATCTCTTCTTGAAAGTCTCAAGTGATGAAGCTCTCACAGAATAGCTTGACCCCCCTCCTCTCTGTGGCAGCCCCTCAAATACTGGAACACTGCTATCATGTCTCCCCTGGTCCTTCTCTTCACTAGACTAGCCATGGCCAGTTCCTGTAACCGTTCTTCAAATGTTTTAGTCTCCAGTCCCCTAATCATCCTGGTTGCTCTCCTCTGCACTTTTTCTAGAGTCTCAACATCTTTTTTATAGTGTGGTGACCAAAACTGGATGCAGTACTCTAGGTGTGGTCTAACTAAGGCTTTATAGTATCTTTCTTGATTGAAATTTCCCCTCACAAACTGTTTACATGGCATGTTTTATCTCGTAACTGAATTGGCCAACATTTCGGATTTACACAACACATTGAACGAAAAACCAAGCGGGTAAGATTTGCATCATGTACTGAAATTATGACAGGAGTTCAAATTGAAATGAACCAAATGGTTACATCTCCCAGTTCTCACATCTATTTTGAGGCTATCTTCTTTGCCTCCAAAAAAATTTGCTGTTTTTGTTTGTAATCTAGATTGAAAATTTAATCGCCTCCTATGCCAAATTTGCACTTGCATAAACTGCATTCCTTGAATTAGGGGTGGAGCAGAATTGCTACTTTTGCAGGTTTTGCATCGGCATTGATTTTTGAATCCTCTTTAAACAGAAATGTAATTTATAAAGCAATCTTCTTCTTCTTCTTCTTCTTCTTCTTCTTCTTCTTCTTCTTCTTCTTCTTCTTCTTCTTCTTCTTCTTCTTCTTCTTCTTCTTCTTCTTCTTCTTCCATATCCGTCATCGGACATTGGCGATCATGTTGGCAATCCTATTTTTGTCAACAGCCGTATGAAAAAGTGCTGTTGAGTTTTGTCTATACCAGTCCCTTAGATTTTGAAGCCATGATGTCAAAGGTGGGTTCCTCCCGGTTCGGACTGGTTCGCCTGAATCGGTACCGACCTGTTGGTGAAGTCACGATGATGGCACGGAACCGGTTCGGTCGGTGCTGGTCCATGGGCATCGCCATCTTTTTTTATTTTTTTATTATTATTTTTCTGAGCATGTGCAGAAGCCAAGTTTCCAGCACTGTGCATGTGGTCGCCATCTTGTTTTTGGCTTTTTAAAATTTATTTATTTATTTTTGAATTTTTGAATTATTATTTTTTCTTCTGAGCATGTGCAGAAGCCAAGTTTCTGGCAATGTGCATGTGGTTGCCATCTTGTTTTCAGCTTTTTTAAAAAAATATTATTGAAATATTATTAGTGGGAAACATGCGCGTGCCCATGAGGCACGCCCACGCAGCACATGAGGAAACAAACCGGCAGCGAGGTAAGTTAGAACCCACCCCTGCATGATTTTCTTCTTCTGCCTGGACCTCGTTTGCCTTCAATCTTTCCCTGGAGGATTAAGTGAAGGATGCCGTATTTTTCTGGGTGTCGCATCACATGTCCAAAATATTCTAACTTTCACTTTTTAATGGCTTTGATGATTTCCCTTTGCTTTCCCAGGTGGCTTATCACCTCCTCATTTGTGATTTTGTTAACCCAGCTTATACGTAACAGCCGTCTGTAAATCCACATTTCAAATGCTTCTAGTTTCTTCAAGTGGCTTTCTGTCACAGACCGACTCTCCACTCCACAGAGCAGGATGGAAAAGATGTAACATCTGACAAGCCTGATTTTCAGTCTTAGGCTTATGTCTAACAAAACAATATGCAGGTTTTAATTTCTTGACTCAAGCAAACAGCAGCAATAACACCCCATTGGCTCAGAATTCCTGAATATAGGTAGTCCTTGACATAGAACCATTTATTTAGTGGCCATTTGAACTTATGACTGTGCTGAAAAAAGTGACAATCGGTCCTCACCCTTATGACCATTGTAGTGTCCCTTGATCCCGTTATCAAAATTTGGTCAATTGGAAACCAGCATGCTTCTTCTCCAGTAATATTACACTACGAACCAGAGCATACAAAACATTCGCCAGACCAATCCTTGAATACAGCTCATCTGTCTGGAACCCACACTGCGTATCAGACATAAATACAATTGAGCGTGTCCAGAGATACTTTGCGAGAAGAGTCCTCCACTCCTCTGCTCGCAACAGGATCCCTTACGCAACCAGACTTGAAATTCTGGGCTTAGAAAGTTTAGAACTACATCGCCTTCGACATGACCTAAGCGTAGCTCATAAAATCATCTGCTACAAGGTCCTTCCTGTCAACGACTACTTCAGCTTCAGCCACAACAATACACGAGCACACAACAGATACAAACTCAAAGTGAACCGCTCCAAACTCGACTGCAGAAAATACGACTTCAGCAACAGAGTGGTCAATGCCTGGAACTCACTACCTGACTCTGTGGTTTCCTCCCCAAATCCCCAAAACTTTACCCTTAGACTGTCTACTGTTGACCTCATCCCATTCCTAAGAGGTCAGTAAGGGGCATGCATAAGCGCACCAGCGTGCCTACCATCCCTGTCCAAATGTTCCCCTTTTATTTGTACCCATCTTATGTATATAAATAATATTATATCTATGTATATCACATTTATGACGGTAGCAGTGTCCCGGGGTCACGTGATCACTTTTTGTGTCCTTCCGACAAGCAAAGTCAATGGGGAAGCCAGATTCACTTAACAACCGTGTTACTAATTTAACCATTACAGTGGTTCACTTAACAACAGTAACAAGAATGGTCGTAAAATGGGGCAAAACTCACTTGACAAATTTCTCACTTAGCAATATAAATCTGGGGCTCCATTGTGGTCATCAGTTGAGGACTCCCTATAATTACACAGACTAAAAGGTCATAAAATTGGCCACAATTTTAATGACTGCCTTGCTTAGTGACAGAAGTTCTAGTCTCAATTGCAGTCGCAAATTGAGGATTGCCCCGTAAGAGAAAACTTCCCACTGCAAATATATATAAGCAAGATTACAGCAGGGATCTTGTTAATGCAGTCGTTCCAAAACAAAATCACCAACTTAACTGCTGTGAAAATTAAATATGCAACCGAGATTATGAAAACATTTCCATTTTATAAACCGCAAGCCCATTCTTTCTCTCTCTTTTTTTAAACCCAGCACACATCTGTTGAAATTTGATCAGCCCTTTGTTTCTTAAGTGGCTCTTCATCATGAAAGTTCCCAGGCAGCTGTTTTTTTTAAAAAAAAGGGAAATCACCAGAAAGGAACTGTGTACAGACATTGAAGAAATCTTAAAATAATTTCGAGCATTCCTTGTTACTGCGTTTAACAGCTGGATGAATTCCAAATTAAGGGAACTTGGGAAATCAGGTTGCAGACCATTGGAGGGAGGACTTGTGCAGTGACAAACAAGACCTTCACACCAGGGGCGGGTTCCTCTTACCTGCCTACCGGTGCGCTGCGCGTGCCTCACATTTTGCGCACGCGCATGCTCGCTACATGTGCGCGTCCCCTTGTGCGATTTTGCTTCCGCGCATGTGCAGGCAAAAAATCACTGAAATCTCACAAGGGGATGCACATGCACAATTTTGGCATTTTTTTGCTTCTGCGCATGTGCAAAAGCAAAAAATTGCCAAAATTTCTCTCGCGTGTGCATCCCCTCACGAGATTTTGCTTCCGCGCATGCGTAGGAAGCAAAAAAAAAAGGCCAAAAATTCGGGGAAAAAGATGGCGCCACTCGACGGACCGGCAAAGACAGCACCGGAGCCATGACACACAAATTGCACAATCGGGGGGCCGCTACCAGGACGACAGGGTACCAGTAGGAACCCACCACTGCTTCACACGCATACATGCACACACACTCAAGGTTCTTAGGCTCATGTTTCGTGCAAGGTTGGGGGGGAACCCCTACCAAAAGCAAATTTCATTCCCATCAAATCCAATGAGAACAACTGAAACGAAAAGGTCTAGACCAGTGTTTCTCAACCTTGGCAAGTTGAAGATGCATGGATTTCAAGTCCAAGAATTTCCCAGCTACCACTATATGTTGTCGGTCAGGGGTGTCAAACTCGCGTCGTCATGGAGTCGTCACATGATGTATCGTGACTTTTCCCCCCTTTGCTAAACAGGATGTGGCCAGCGCGTGACGCATCCGGCCCATGGGCCACGAGTTTAATACCCCTGTTGTAGATGACTCCTGTTTTTACTTATGGGACTGCTTGGTATTTTGATTTATTTTGGATGCTTTGAAGATGAGCCGAGGTGGCGCAGCGGTTAGAGGCAGTACTGCAGGTCACTTTAGCTGACTGTGATCCGCAGTTCAGCGGTTCAAATCTCACCGGCTCAAGGTTGACTCAGCCTTCCATCCTTCCGAGGTAGGTAAAATGAGGACCCAGATTGTTGGGGGCAATATAAAAATACATTGCTTACTGGTGTAAACCGCTTAGAGAGTGCTTGCACTGTGAGGCGGTATATAAAGCTCACAAAATAAAATAATAAATAATAAGGGCTTCAGTTGGTTTGTACGCTATGCAGATGCTAATAGGCTGTTGGTGGTTCTTAAGATGGTTTTGATGTATGGCAGAGTTATCTCTTTAACCGCTTGTGGCAGTTGTGTTCTTTGGGTTGAGTGGTCAGGCACTTTTTGATGAAGTTGCATGGATATCTATGTTCATACATTAAGGTGACCAGATTTTAATATTTGTAAAGCGGGACACCATTGACCGGGGGGGGGTTCTAGGGGAGCAAGATGGGAGGGGTCCGTCTCTCTTATCCTGCAGCTTTGTGCACCCCCCCAAACACCCCCCCTTCATCGCAGCCAGGGGTGGGTTCCTACCGGTGCGGTCTTGCCTGTTCGTCGCCGCAGAGCCGAAGAAGCTGGTGGCGTTCGCGGCGTGGGGCTTCCCCCACCCGCTTTCCCTGGCCGCCGGGACGCCGCCATTTGCATTCTTTTGCCCTCTGTGCATGTGCAAAGCGTTCTGCTTGCGCAGAGGGCAAAAGAACGCAAATGGTGGCGTCCCGGCGGCCGGGGAAAGCGGGCAGGGGAAGCCCCGCGCCGCGAACGCCACCAGCTTCTTCGGCTCTGCGGCGATGAACAGGCAAGACCGCCGCTGCCCCTCTCACTGCCCTCCCTCCCTGCCTGGCAGGAGGAGGCAGGCGAGGCAGGAGGCAGAGGGGTGTGCAGGGCAAATTCAAATTCAAAAAGCAGGACTTTTTTGAAACGCCGTGGGACGCGGGACAAATTATTAAAAAGCGGGACTGTCCCGCCAAAAGCGGGACGTCTGGTCACCTTATCATACATGGATAAAAGTCTAGGCCAGGAGTATCAAACTTAAGGCCCGTGGGTCACATCTGGCCCATGGGGTGCTTAGATCCATGGAGCGGGCCTGCAAACAGCAAAGGACTGCTCGCGGTGTCTCTGCCAGAGAAAATAGAGCCCGGGGGCCTGCGTGTGACCCCCCTGAGCTCCGTTTTCGCTGGCAGAGGGCTATCAGAATAAACTAAATACAAAACAAAAGGAAAAATGTTTCCCCTTTTGCATTTGAGCATGCAAGAAGGGACAGGAAAAGAGAACAGGAAAGAGGAAAGACAAAGAAAAAGAAAGGAAGAGGGGAAGAGAGCAAGGAAGGAAAAAAAGGAAAGAGGGAAAGGAAGAAGAAAGGAGAATGAAGAGGGAAGGAAAGAGAAGAGAAGAGAAGAGAAGAGAAGAGAAGAGAAGAGAAGAGAAGAGAAGAGAAGGAAGGAAGGAAGGAAGGAAGGAAGGAAGGAAGGAAGGAAGGAAGGAAGGAAGGAAGGAAGGAAGATTAGAATGAGAGTGAGGGAGGGACTCAGGAAAGTCCTGCCTTAGCACTTGGCCACCACAGGAGCCCCAGACACGAGTCCTGTGTCACACTCACCATGGCCACGCCCACCCTAGCCATGCCCACCATGGTCACGCCCACCCCTGGCCATGTTCTCCCCCGGCCCTCCAAGGTCAAACACAACCCTGATGTGGCACTCAATGAAATCAAATTTGACACCCCAGGTCTAGGCAGTGGCGGGTTTATAACAATCAATGGCTCGAATTTATCCTAAGATTAATCGCTTGAAGATTCTCTCAATATATAATGTCAGGAAATGGATTACTTTTGTCCAGCCAAGGTTATATTCATTGATGAATCTGCTTCACCTTACTTCATTTGTGACATGACATTTATTTCGCTGTTTACTCCGAAACGTATCATTTTAGTTCATTTTATACATATTTTTATAGAGCAATGTTCCTGCCAAAAACACTCTCCTTTTTCTAGCATGCTGTGTGTCCTAAATTATGCAATTTTGTACACAACTGAACATAGTATGCAGCATTGCTATGTGCACTTTGGTGCTCTCAACAAAGGGCAAAACAGAATCCAGAGGTTTCCAGTTAAACATAAAATGGTTTTGTTGAAAAAGTCCAGCCTTTAAAAAAAATAAATGCTGAAATGCTTTTTAATATTCTTTCTATTGTCATCAAACCACCTAAAAAAAGTCAGGAAAAAAGAAGTGACCCCGAAGAGGCGAAAAAGTGGAACAGACAAAACAGCACAAAGAAGCAGGCCAAGAAAAGCATCTTATGTAAGCATCTCCTTTAACTTATTTTAAATTGTCTTTATCTTTGGAATATTATGACATCTAGAGATAAAATTGGCAAGTGAGTAGCAAAGTATGTGAAGATAGGGCGGAAAAGGAGGTTGAAGGTGGTGCCAAGCTGAAAAATTATCCTGCCTTTTTTCTCCATCAGCTCGTGTTCGATTTGATGAGAGTTTCAGAATATATTTGAAAGAAAAACATTCTGGAATTTATGTGTGATTGTCTTTTCTTCGCAGTGGATTATTGCCTTCTTGGTGTTAGCCTTAAAAGTTATTCATTAGCCCGATATGACTTGCCTACATAGGATCCGAGCCTGAAAGATAAATTAATATTTTGTGATGGCTCAACTGTTAAAGACACTGAGCTTGTCAGCTGGAAAGCTGACAGCCCGGGTTCAAGATCCAAGTGTCATGCGACAGGATGAAGTCCCAGCTCCTGCTCACCTAGTGCTGTGGCCCGCCAGCTGCCAGCAGAGCTGGCGGCAGACTCAAACAGTGAGGAGGTTGGGGAGGAACATGGGCCAGCCTTGGAGTCTGGGGAAGGCTCTGATGAGTGCTCTGCATTGGAGGCAGAGATGGTGCCAGTGCCGTCCAACAGTTATCAGCTACCTTCGGAGTCGGAGATGAGTGGGGCTGAAGAACAGCTGGAGCCTGTTCCTGATGTGTGCATGCACAGAGCTGTCAGGAGAAGGGAATTATTAAGGAACAGAAGTCGACTTGGGAGTAAAAGCACAAGGGGACACTGAATGGCCCCTCCCATAGGAAATAAATAGGAGCGAAAGGGGAATGGTGTTTGCAGGAGACAATTATTTCATTATCCGTGTGAAGATTAGCTTATCTGAGTTGTGCCTCACAGAGACTCCTTGCCAGGTATTTCCTTCTACAGCTTTGTGTCAAGAAGCTATCAGCCTGGCAACTATCCAAGGACTGATAAGGTCTATGGTTGCAATTCACCCTTGAAAGACAGTTTGCCAGGACTTTGCTGGATGTGAATGCTAGGAATTCACATTAGCCAAATAAAAAGGGTTTTTTTGGGGGGACAAGGAGTCTGTGTCGTACTTTGGTGAAGCCTAGGTCAGTACACCTAGCAGTTCAAAAGCATGCAAATGTGAGTAGATAAATAGGTACCACTTCAGTGGGAAGGTAACAGCATTCTATGAGCTTCGGCATATAGTCATTTTGGCCACATAACTACAGGTGTCTTCAGACAATGTTGGCTCCTTTGGCTAAGAAACGGAGATGAGCACCAACCCCTAGAATCGGACACAACTGGACAGGGGAAACCTTTACCTTTTACCTTTACCTTAAGGAGAGACAGTCCACAGATACAAGGTGAGGGACCCCTTAAACAGATAGGTAAAAATGCTGGGTTTGGAATGCGTTCTTTCATTGGTTAGCGTCATTTGACTCATCCGTGATAAGGCATGTATGCTCAGCAACTTTAAATGTATCATGTAACATTTCATAGTGTCCCATAATATTCTTATGATGATAATCTTGTTAATGCTTTCAGTAGCTCTGGTTTTTACATTACAAGTTTTCAAGTTACTGAAGTTCAAATCTTTACACGGTCATTGCCTTGAATAGTTTAAACTGTTTTTTTAAAAAAATCAGAATCCACATTCCACTTAGAGAAGTTATGTGTTCCTTCAAAAAATTAGAAACATTAATGAAAGGCACTCCTAGTTACTGAAAGACGTAGTCATATGAAATTGCTGCAATGAATAAAAATTAAGGGTCCAGGGATTGTCTAGCACAGGAGTGTCAAACTCAATTTCATTGAGGGCTGCATCAGGGCTGTGGTTGACGTTGGGGAGCCAGCCAGATGTGGCTGACTGGGTGGGTGTGACCAACTGGGTGGGCATGGCTAGCTTGATGCCACTCACTGGGCGTGGGCAACTGGGTGGGTGTGGCCAGCTTGACGCCACTCCCCAAACATGCTGGCATGTTTCCTCTTCGCACTGGGTAGACCAGGCTGAAGCCACACTGGCCCAATGTATCCTTTTCACATTGGGCACACTGGGCCAAAATGACACGGGCCGGCCCCTTACATTTTCCAAGACAGTCCCACCACATGGGCCTTGAATTTGACACCCCTGGTCTAGACTGCTAGACTAGGGGGGTCTTCTCTGGGTATGTCCAGTTTAATGAGCCGAGGTGGCACAGCGGTTAGAGGCAGAACTGCAGGTCACTTTAGCTGACTGTGATCTGCAGGTTAGCGGTTCAAATCTCACCGGCTCAAGGTTGACTCAGCCTTCCATCCTTCTGAGGTCGGTAAAATGAGGACCCAGATTGTTGGGGGCAATATAAATATACACATTGCTTACTGGTGTAAACCGCTTAGAGAGTGCTTGCACTGTGAGGCGGTATATAAATCTCACAAAATAAATAAAATAAATAAATAATGAAAAGCAGGACTAGTGATGACATGATAGCAGTGTTGAGGGGCTGCCACAAAGAACAGGGGGGGTCGACCAATTTCCCAAAGCACCTGAAGGCAGGACAAGAAGCAATGGGTGGAAACTAAACAAGGAGGGAAACAACCTAGAACGAAGGAGGAATTTCCTGACAATCAAAACAATTAATCAGTGGAATGACTCACCTCCAGAAGTTGTGGGTGCTCCAACACTGGAGATTTTCAGGAAGAGATTGGACAATCATTTGTCTGAAATGATATAGGACAGTGATGGCGAACCTTTTTTTCTTCGGGTGCCGAAAGTGCATGCGCTTGTGCTATCGCACATGCGCGAGTGCCAACACCCATAATTCACTGCCTGGGAAGGGCAAAAACGGCCTCCCACGCCCCCCCCAGAGGCCCTCTGGAGGCCGGAAATGGCCCATTTCCCAACTTCTGGTGGGCCTGGTAGGCCCATTTTCCGCCCTCCCTAGGCTCCAGAGGCTTCCCTGGAGCATGGGGAGGGCAAAAACACCATCCCCCGTCCTCCCGGAGGCCCTCCAGAAGCCGAAAACGCCCTCCCAGAGCCTCCGTGCAAGCCAAAAATCACCTGGCCGGCACGCACATGCGCACTGGAGCTGAGCTAGGCAATGGCTCGCGTGCCGGCAGATATGGCTCCGCGTGCCACCTGTGGCACACGTGCCATAGGTTTGCCATCACTGATATAGGATCTCCTGCCTGAGCAGAGGGTTGGACTAGAAGACCTCCAAGGTCCCTTTCTACTCTGTTATTCTGCTACTCTTGAAAAACATACACTAGTACTTTTCAACAGCAGATGAAAATTGTAAAGCAAATTTAAACATTCTCAAGTATTCTGAGAAAGAATGAGTTACAAAGGCAGTCTGATTTTGGCAGCGCATTATCCCTTTATTGCTATTTCTTCCCCTCAAATGTGGTGCCATGTTTGCTGGAAGCAGTGAAGTCGGAATTATCTTTGGCTGCTTCCAAATATAACTGCTGCTGTGCAGTTGACTTTATGATTGCTGATGAGAATTTTATGTTCTGAAAGAACATAAAATTCTGCTTAATGATAATGAAAATGACTGAACAATACTTGTGGAATTTGGAAGTTAACAGACATCCTGCCAGACTGTGAAGAGTAACTCTATAAGTGGATCAATTGTTGTGCCTGAATTCCTGGATGAACAAGAAGTGAATTAAAATTAATCCTTTGCAAATTGAGACATTCACGAAAAGAGTTGTGCGCAACGAGATAGGTAATGCTTGTCACAGGGAAAGCAAATAGTCACAACTGGATTTTTTTAAAAAAATAACAAAAGACATTAACATGCAAAATTGCATGAGCTAAGACTGAACAGTGTCAGATATTGCTACCTGAAATAACTTCAGCATTTCCCAAAGACAGTTCTAAGAGGTGCTTGATGCTCATTGAGCTTGCTTGTTTTCTTGCAGAAGTTTCATTACTGATGATAGCAATAGCACACAGACTTATATACCGCTTCATAGTGCTTTACAGCCTACTCTAAGCGGTTTACAGAGTCAGCCTATTGCCCCCGACAATCTGGGTCCTCATTTTACCCACCTCGGAAGGATGGAAGGCTGAGTCAACCTTGAGCCTGGTGAGATTCGAACTGCCAGATTGCAAGCAGGCAGCAGAAGTAGCCTGCAGTACTGCACTCTAACCAGTGGAACAGCTTGCCTGCGAGGGTTGTGAGAGCTCCAACACTTGAGACTTTCAAAGGGAGATTGGACTGCCATTTGTCCGAAATGGTGTAGGAACTCCTACTTGAGCGGGGGGTTGGACTAGATGACTTACAAGGTCCCTTCCAACTCTAATAAATCTGTAAACCCTATAAACACTGCGCCACCGTGGCTCATGGTGATGTTACCTAGTTCAGATAATGAAACGTCTGCAAGAAAACAAGCAAGCTCAGAGAGCACCAAGGACCCCTCATTTCAACCCCGCTGTCTATGTGTTTCATGCCATACACTAAGTAAATAAAGAAATTTCAACCCCGAGACACAACATTTCTCAATTACGATTCCGTCCTAGGAAAAATACCAGTTTGAGTCACATCCCTTTCTTAAGCTGCACTTATGATTCAGGCTGTTTCTTTTATGGATTGGTGAGTTGATAGATTCCACAAAAATGCAAAAGAGAGGGAAAAAAAACCCTGGAACATCAAGTGTTAGCATCCAGGAACGGGGGCGGGGAGGCGGGAGAGAGACAAGGTAAATAGCAAATGGAGCAAAAATGCTGATCAGAAGAAACCAAGTTTCTGCCAATTTTCAGCATAGCCAAGATTCATACTGAGCAGTTTTCCCTTGGAATAACACCTCTGAATGCTGACCTTTTCCTTTGAAAAAAAAACCCACATTGTCCTCCTATCCAGGCATTGGTATTCCAGCTAAATGCTAATGGAAGGAACAAGGAAACTAAGTAAAAAGAGGTGACAATTTCTTGGTGGCCTAAGTGCCAATTGCTCAAAGGAGGGGAGGAATAGATTGGTGGCACTAATTCTACTTTCCCCCTTTCCTTTGTTTTCTAAGGATATAATTCATGGAAGAGACAACATGACTCAACTCTGTCATTTGATCTGCGGTGGATGCTAATCTGAGCCAGGTTTTGGAACAGACTGTCTCATTGTCAATCAATCAGAATGCAATGCAATGCAATGCAATGCAATGCAATGCAATGCAATGCAATGCAATGCAATGCAATGCAATGCAATGCAATGCAATGCAATGCAATGCAATGCAATGCAATGCAATGCAATGCAATGCAATACAATACAATACAATACAATACAATACAATAGCACACAATAGATTCAAACGCAATGTAAACCACTCGAAACTCGACTGCAGAAAATACGACTTCAGCAACAGAGTAATCAGTGCCTGGAATGCACTACCTGACTCTGTGGTTTCTTCCCCAAACCCCCAAAACTTTAACCTTAGACTGTCTACAGTTGACCTCACCCCATTCCTAAGAGGTCTGTAAGGGGTGTGCATAAGCGCACCATCGTGCCTACCGTCCCTGTCCTTCTGTCCTATTGTCTAATTTTTACCTATACATACTTTGCCTTTGTTTATGTTTATATTGTACCTGTTATCTTGTACACGTGTTGACAAAATAAATAAATAAAGAATAAATAAAGAATAAAAATAAAGAATAGAGCTGGAAGGGAGCTTGGAGGTCTTCTAGTCCAGCCCCCTGCTCAAGCAAGAGGCCCTATACCAGTGATGGCGAACCTTTTTTGGTTCGCGTGCCAAAAGGGGGAGGGAATGCGGGGGATCATGTGTGTGCGTGCCCACACTCATAATTCCATGCATCCCCGCACATGCACGCATGACCCCCCTGCTCCCAGCGTGCAATGGCACGCCCATTTTTCGCTCTCCCCAAGCTCCAGAGCCTTTCTAGGAGCCTGGGGAGGGCGAAAACGGTCTTCCCCACCCCCTCTGGAGGCTGGAAACAACCTGTTTCCCGACTCCCAGTGGGCCCAGAAGGCCCGAAAATCAGCCGGCTGGTGCACACATGCACGCCAGACCTGAGCTCGCGTGCCCACCGATATGGCTCCGCGTGCCACTTGTGGCACCCGTGCCATAGGTTCGCCATCACGGCCCTATACCATTTGAGACAAGTGGCTGTTCAGTCTCTTCTTAAAAATCTCCAGTGATGCAGGCACCCACAACTTCTGAAGGCAAGCTGTTCCACTGGTGAATTGTCCTCACTGTTAGGAAGTTTCTGCTTAATTCCAGGTTGCTTCTCTCCTTGATTAGTTTCCATCCATTGTTTCTTGTCTTGCCCTCTGATGCTTTGGAAAATAAATTGACCCTCCTCCTCTTTGTGGCAGCCTCTCAATTACTGGAATACTGCCATCATGTTCTGTCACGCAGTGATTTTATGTTGCCTGTTACATGTATATGCAGGGAGATGCAGGGAGATGCATCCCTATCAAATATAATGGTTTATTCCTGAGCACGTGATTAATGTTCCTAGTACGCATGTGTACATTCCTTCTTCCCTTTTGTTCTATGCTTCATGACGAAGCAACATCTCTTTTATATAGCCAATATGTAATTAACTAATTTTGATAAGAAATAAATATCTTTTACATTAGAATTATAATGTGGTTTATTTTGGCAATGTCAGAGTTCCAGGAAAAGATTCATTTCGCCTCTGATAAGAGTAATTCTCCTTCTAACATGTTCCCCCAGTCCTTCTTTTCTCTAGACTAGCTAAACCCAAATCTTGCAACTGTTTTTCATATGTTTTTGTCTTCAGGCCTTTAATCATCTTAGTTGCTCTTCTTTGCACTTTTTCCAAAATGTCAACGTGTTTTTGTAATGTGGTGACCCAAACTGGATGCAGTATTCCAGGTATGGCCTTAATAAAGCTTTATAAAGATGCACTAATATGTCACGTGATTTTGATTCTATGCCTCTGTTTATACAACAGAGGATTGTATTAGCTTTTTTGACTGCTGCCACACACTGCTGGGTCATATTTAAGTGATCGTCCACTAGGATTCCAAGTTCCCTCTCAAACTTAAAGCAATAGAAGAGAACCATTTTGTGTCCTTATCTATGCTGGAAGTTTAAAACCTATCATGGCACTCATTTTATTTATTTATTTATTTGTGATTCTTATAGGCCGCCCTACTCCCTGAGGACTCAGGGCGGCGTACAACATATATAAGAACAGCTATATAGTATCAAAAATACAATAAAAACAACAATAATAAAATAGTAATTAAAAGTGATAAAACAACACAAGTAACAGTCTCAATCACCCCGCCTGCAGGAAGAGCCATGTCTTAATGGAAGGCCAGCAAGGTGGGAATGATTCGGATCTCTGGAGGGAGTTGGTTCCAGAGAGCCGGAGCTCCCACAGAGAAGGGTCTCCCCCTAGGACCCACCAACCGGCATTGTTTGGTTGAAGGGATCTGGAGGAGACCGACTCTGTGGGACCTAACTGGTCATAGGGATGTATGAGGTAGGATGCGGTCCCGAAGATAACCTCATAACATGGTTGCCAAGAGAACTTCCTTGGTCATCATATTTATTTAGTTTTTATTTATGCATTTATTTTTATCCCACCTTTATTATTTTTATAAATAACTCAAGGCGGTAAACTACCTAATATTTCTTCCTTCTCCTCTTTTCCCCAGAACTCCTATGGAGTTGGTTGCTCTGAGGGAGAATGAGTGGCCCAAAGTCACGCAACAGGCTTTCATGCTTAAGGTGGAACTAGAATTCACTGTCTCCCAGTCTCTAGCCTGTTGATTTAACTTCTGCACAAACTGGCTCCTTGTAGAAGAGCAGGCAAAGCCTGGGGGTGGAGTCAAGAAAGGACTCAGCCTAGAATCATTACATCACAGCCAGCTTTAGTGCCTAAGTCAGGACTAGAACTCACAGTCTCCTGGCAATTGGGCCAAGTTCATCCAGTCAGCTTTCATGCCTAAGGTAGGACTAGAACTCATGGGCCCTTGATTTGGAAGCAGTAATTGGATAGGGCCAGCCAGAGAAAAAATCTTTGTGATAATATAAAAAGCAACTGCGTCCTCTTCGCAGATGATGTAAAACTATCCAACACCTCCGACAACGCTACTACCCTTCAAAAAGACCTTGACTATGTATCAGAATGGTCAAACAAGTGGCAACTTCAAATCTCAATCAACGAATGCTCAGTCTTACACATTGGCAAAGATAATCAGAACACAAAATGCAAACTAGATGATCATGACCTTGTTGATGATCCTCACTCAGTTAAGGACCTTGGAGTACTCATCTCTAATGATCTAAGTGCCAGAGCCCACTGCAACAGCATTGCCAAAAAGGCATTAAGAGTGGTTAACCTAATCTTGCGTAGCTTCTTCTCTGGTAATATTGTACTTTTAACCAGAGCATATAAAACATTTGCTAGGCTAATTCTTGAATACAGCTCATCTGTCTGGAACCCACACTACGTATCGGACATTAATACAATTGAGAATGTCCAGAGATATTTCACGAGAAGAGTCCTACACTCCTCTGTTCGCAACAGAATATCTTATGCCAGAAAATTACGCCGCCCTCTCATAACCATGCTTGTACATCTTATATATTCGCAATCATGTTTATACTTTGTCTGTAATCATATACATGCTTGACAAAATAAATAAATAAAATAAAAATAAATAAATTTTTTGCAAGCACTGAATTGTGGTTCTTCTGACATTACCACCATCACCAATTAATCCTTCCTTCTCTTTACAACTTCTCTTCCCTATTCAATTGTTCAGTCTAATGGCTTCAGTTGTTTTAGAATAGTATATAAGTGTAAACTGGTCTTGAGTTTTAAAACCATGGAAAATCCTTGGATATATTGGCTTTTTAAAGTAGAAGGAACTGTCTGGTTTTTGAAATGTTGAGAAAAAAAATATATCCATAAAACTGTCTCCTGCTTGCCTTGAAAACAAGATGGATGTTTAAGTAGATCGAATATGGATATTTTTTATCAGAATTAAATGTTTCAGAAGAAAATAAATATAAGCAAGTGCTGCTTTATCTTTCTTGAAGAATTGGGATTTTAAGTTGCCAGTTGCTTTTATATTATTATATTACGTGTGTGTGTGTGTGTGTGTGTGTGTGTGTGTGTGTGTGTGTGTGTGTGAACCCTGAAGCGAACCTGGCTAAGGCCATCTTTGAGGCTTCAGGGTTCCCACAAGGCAGAAGACAGGACAGGGAGGGAGGAGACTAGATAGCTGGGGTTGTAGTCAAAGCAAAAAGTTTTCCTGTGGGAACCAAGGACATTCCAACAGGTGGCTGGGGAGAGGAGGAGTGGAGTAACCAAGCAACCGGCCAGCACCTCTATTGGACAATGTGACTGATGACTTGGGGGGAAGGTGGGCATGGCCTGAGCATGACATATCTGGCCTGTGGGCCACCAGTTTGACAGGCCTGCCCTATACTATTTCAAACAAACTTTCACTTTTTAATTACCGTATTTTTCGGAGTATAAGATGCACCTTTTTACCCCCGGGACCGCATCCTACCTCATACTTCCCTTCGACCGGTTAGGTCCCACCGAGTGGGTCTCCTCCATGTCCCGTCAGCCAAACAATGCCGGCTGGCGGGGCCTGGAGGGGGGAGCTTCTCTGTGGGGGCTCCTGTTCTCTGGAACCAACTACCCCCAGAGATCCAAATTATCCCCACCTTGCTGGCCTTCCAAAAAGCCATTAAGACATGGCTCTTCCTACAGGCGGGGTGATTTTGAGACAACTCCACAGCCTAGGTCCCCCCCATGGGGACTCAGGGTGGTGTACAACATTTAAAGAACAAACTAAACAATATAATAATTTAAAAACAATTTAAAAGAGTTTTAAAAGACATACAAAACCATGCATACATGGAGGAGACCTAGGTTGTGGAGTTGCACCAAAGACAACTTCCTTGTGTGTACAATTACACTTGGCCAATAAAGAATTCTATTTTATCTATTCTATCTATTATTAACTTATCGATTTATTTTACATATTTCTGAACAACCCATCTCCCTCAAAGTTTGATTTTGAATTATCCTGGATCTATAGCATAAATAGAAATCATGTTAAATTAGAAATCATACTCTATATATTTTATGAATTTATTGATTTTAATTTTGGCTATTACACAATGAAAAGGTCCCTTGATCTGTTTAAGCCTTGGATTGAAAATGTCACAGACGTTACTTCTCGGAGCTGCGTATTGGAGCAACATAGCTTTTAAATGAAGGCTTAATTAAAAATCCTTCTTGCAGTAACAGATTTGAAGAAACATTTTTTTAAAAAAGAAAAGAAAAACAAATTAAGTATTTCCTGTTTAACTATGTAATACATAGGAAAATATTAGCAAATATGTACCTCTGTTTTTTTAATTGCACATTGAGTTATGCAGCGATATAGGAAATTAATTGGAGATCACTGTGCAAAACAAGAGTTGGGCCGATTGCAATATTTACAAATGTGATTACTTCCCCCCAAAGGCACATCTGTATCATGTTTTGAAGTGTTTCGTTATGAGCTGGTGAAATGTCTGCCACTGGCTAGCGTATTCTTTGTTCTATTTTGTCAAACTTTTACTGGCGATGCCAACAAAATCATTAATTAGCTGGAAGCTCAAAACACAACAGCCTATTATAGTTTACTATTGTGGGAAGCCCCCCTTCCCCCCCTAGAAGAATGAAATATTTTGGGAAATATTAAAAAGGCAGAATACTATATTTCCCTAAAGGAGACATGGAGAAACATGCCCTTAAAGACAGAAAGCAGCCCCCAAGTCTTTCTTAATAGCCCACAGCAGATGCCAGCACTTAAGAGATAAGGAGCTTACTGAAAGAGGAAGACAAGTATCTAGATAGCTCTATTCATAAGCAAAGCAAATGCTGCAGGCAGAAACCCATTCAAGACAGGATATTTTGAAACTCCTTGCAGCACAACTAACAAAGGCAGAATGGTAGGATTAGAAAGCAGCCCCAAGATCCAACACAGGATGAAAACCATTAACCTGCCACATACCCCCCTACGACCAGTTAGGTCCCACAGAGTTGGTCTCCTCCAGGTCCCATCGACCAAGCAATGCCGGTTGGCGGGGCCGAGGGGGAGACCCTTCTCTGTGGGAGCCCCCTCCCTTTGGAACCAACTCCCTCCAGAGATTAGGACCATCCCCACCCTGCTGGCCTTCCGTAAAGCAATAAAAACTTGGCTCTTCCGGCAGGCGGGGTGAAAGTTAGACCAATTAGATTATATTTGGGTCTCCCCCCTTGGTTATGAATGTCAGGTGTTTTTTAATTTTTATAATTTTTTAATTACATGTTTTTATATGTAACAATGATTTTATGTTATTAGCCGCCCAGAGTCCCTCGGGAGTTGGGCGGCATACAAATCTATTAAATTAAATTAAATTAAATAAATTAAATTAAATTAAATTAAATTAAATTAAATTAAATTAAATTAAATTAAATTAAATTAAATTAAATTAAATTAAATTAAATTAAATTAAATTAAATTAAATTAAATTAAGCCACAACAGGAATAGCCCAACACCCTTTCAGAACACAAGCCCCTTCATTGCATGACCCCCAGAACAGTTCAAAACTTCAAAATCACAGAAACCTATAAAGATCCATCCACTCATTCAACCGTTTGTTCAGCTGACCCAGAACTGCACACTGTCTTTGTGGTTCGGTTCAATAAACCAACTTTCCAATCAGCCTCCAGGTTGTTTCCAGCTTCTTTCTCCCAGCTTGGGGCTGAACCAGATGGATTTTCCTTCCAACACTATGACTCCAAATTGAACTACAGGCTATCCTCTACTTGCAACCGTTCCTCAGATTAACAGAGTTGGAAGGGACCTTGTAGTAGGGGTGGGTTTCTCTTACCTTCCCTGCCTGTTTGGAAGTGTGTGCGCTGCATCACATCTGGGTACTGACCATCTACGCATGCGCAGAAGCCTTTGCGCATGCACAGAGGTTTATTTGCCAGCCGCTTTCAAGCAGCGGCGACCGGGGAACTGGTTCAGGGGCGTGGCAAGCCGGCCTTTGCTACTGGTTCAGCGACTGTGGCCAAATTTCTACCACCGGTTCGCGCAAACAAGTCCGAACTGGTAGCAACCCACCACTGCCTTGTAGGTCATCTAGTCCAACCCCCAACCCAAGCAGGTGACCCTACACATACTGGACATACTGTTTGGACTGTTGCGAAGGACATTACCCTGTTCCGGTGTTTTTTCTATCTGTGGGGGTGCCTCCCCCCTGGCATAATACCATCTCACGCTGAAGGGAGGGGATTCCGGAACTACAGAAACCACTCTGATAGGGGAAAGGCCCCTGCCCCTTGGATTACTGGCTCCCCCAGGCGCCAACTTATTGGAAGGAAAGGACGAACTTATGGTGGTCTGAGTCTTGGGGGGATGTTTCCCAGTATCCCCTTATTTTCCTGATGGTTATTTTAAGTCTATCCCGGAAGTGGTATGCATGAAGGAATGTGTGAAGATACGTCTGTGTGCATGAATGTTCTAGATTATTTGGTTAATTTCCCCAAGATGCACTATGGGTATGACTGAATATGGGAAAGTGTGAGATGGGTGCTTGTGTATTAGAATTAGTATTAGAATTAATGTAAAAATGGAAAAGATGGGGACTGAGACCCTGTCCCCCCCCCGCTGAGTGTAGAAACAGAAGTGGGGTGGGTGGGGGCTTGGCTACCCTGTCTTGTGAGAATGGCATGTATGGCCTGCAGGGAGGGAGGGAGACCAGTGGGGTGGGGTGGGGGATCTCTGGTGGGGATGAGAGCCGGAACATCTCGGTCATAATGGGAAGAGGCAGATATGCCGGGAGCAGAGGGGTGGGCCGCTCTCAGGGAATAAGACCTCGCTGTATACAAGTGATCCCTTGTTCCGGCCCCTCCGATGTGGTTCCATCTTGCTCAACCCGAGTACCTGGCAACCAGGGTTTTCAGGGCCCTGGGCTCAGGATGTTGCTGCTTAACGCCAGGTCAATCGCCAACAAAGCCCCCCTGATACGTGATCTAATCACAGAAGAGGGGGCAGACCTGGTGTGTATAACTGAGACCTGGATGGGCCAAGAGGGGGGAGTAGCTCTCTCGGAGATCTGCCCAGATGGGTTCTCAGTGCAGCACCATTCCCGACCCCTGGGAAGGGGAGGAGGAGTGGCAATGATAACGCGCCAAAGTCTGTATCCTCGTAGGAGCCCTGCCCCGGAGATTGTTGGGTGTGAGACTCTCCTTCTGAAGTTGGACTTAGGGGTTCAGGTGGGCCTTTTCCTAGCGTACCTGCCTCCCAGCTGCATTAGTAAGGCCCTGCCTGAGCTACTTGAGGCAGTAGCCGGCTTGGCAGTTGAGTTCCCTAGGCTTATGGTTCTGGGGGACTTCAACTTGCCATCTGCTGGCGAAACCTCTGGGGTGGCTCAGGAGTTCATGGATTCCATGACAACCATGGACCTGACCCAAGTAATCCAGGGTCCGACTCATGAGGGTGGTCACACGCTTGACCTAGTGTTTCTTTCGGGCAGTGGAGAGATGATCTGAAGATCAGGGACATAGTCATCACCCCACTGTCATGGTCAGATCATTTCCTACTAAGGTTGGACTTTGCAGCCCCACTCCTCCCCCGCAGGGAGGCGGGACCGACTAGGTGGTTCCGCCCCAGGCGCCTAATGGAACCGGAAGGATTCCAGAGGGAACTTGTGGAAATACCTGAAACCCTGGTACACAACTCGGCTGACTCCCTGGTGGCTGCTTGGAACACCACAGCATCAGGGGCATTAGACCGAATTGCGCCTAAGCGACCTCTCCGTGGCAGTGGATCCCGGAAAGCTCCCTGGTTTACCGAGGAGCTCCGGGAGATGAAACGCCAGAAGAGACGTCTGGAGCGCAGCTGGAGAGCCAGCAAAACCGAGTCTGACCGAACACTATTAAGAATTTACATCAGATCTTATTTAGTGGCGATAAGGGCGGCAAAACGATCCTATTTTTCCGCTCTTATTGCGTCCGCAGATTCTCGCCCAGCCGCCCTGTTTAGGGTGACTCGCTCCCTCCTTGCTAAAGGGGGGAGCGAGGAACACTTACAGGGCAGAGCTGAGGAATTCGCAGAGTTTCTGTCGGATAAAGTCGCTCAGATTCGGTCGAACCTGGACTCTGGCTGGGCAGAGTCCATAGAGTTGACAGGGGCTAGTCTTAGTCCACCGTTATGGGAAGAGTATGGGCCTGTTTCTCCTGAAGATGTGGACAGAGCTGTGGGGGCGATGGGTACCTCCACCTGTTTATTGGACCCGTGCCCCTCCTGGTTGGTCTCGGCCAGCAGGGTGGTGGCACGCGGCTGGATCCAGGCAGTGGTCACCGCTTCTTTGAGGGAGGGATCCGTACCGCAGTCGTTAAAAGCTGCGGTGGTGAGACCCCTCCTGAAGAAGCCTTCCCTGGATCCAGCCGATTTGAAGAACTATCGTCCGGTCTCCAACTTACCCTTCTTGGGGAAAGTTGTGGAGAAGGTGGTGGTTACTCAGCTCCTGCAGCTTCTGGATGAAACAGATCATCTAGATCCTTATCAGTCGGGTTTCAGGCGCGGCTACAGTACAGAAACTGCCTTGGTCGCCCTGATGGATGATCTCTGGCGGGCCCAGGATGGTGGAAATTCCTCCATCCTGGTGCTACTTGACCTCTCAGCGGCTTTCGATACCATCAACCATGGTATCCTTCTGCATCGTCTCGGTGAGTTGGGGGTAGGAGGCACCGTTTTGCGGTGGTTCTCCTCTTATCTCGCCGATAGGATGCAGTCGGTGTTAGCAGGAGGACAGAGATCATCCCCTAGGCCCCTATCATGTGGGGTGCCTCAGGGGTCGGTTCTCTCGCCCATCCTGTTCAACATTTACATGAAACTGCTGGGGGAGATCATCCGCAGACATGGGGTGTGTTTCCACCAGTACGCTGATGACACCCAGCTGTACATCACCACCCCGTCTGACTTCAGTGAGGCAGTTGATGTAATGTGCCGATGCCTGGACGACATTAAGATCTGGATGGGGAGGAACAGACTCAGACTTAATCCCGACAAGACTGAGTGGCTTTGGATACTGCCTCCTAAAGACTATGACAACTGTCCCTCCTTGTCGTTCGAGGGAGCGAAACTGACCCCCTCGGATCAGGTCCGCAACTTGGGTGTCCTCCTAGATCCACAGCTAAAATTGGATCACCATCTTTCTGCTGTGGCTAGGGGGGGCTTTGCACAGGTTCGCCTGGTGCACCAGTTGCGGCCATACCTGGAAAAGGAGGCTCTACTCACAGTCACTCATGCCCTTGTCACCTCGCGTTTGGACTACTGCAACGCGCTCTACATGGGGCTACCCTTGAAGAGTATCCGGAGACTTCAGCTGGTGCAAAATGCGGCTGCGCGTGCTGTGGTGGGTGTGCCAAGGTACACCCACGTGACACCTATACTCCACCAGCTGCATTGGTTGCCCATCGGTCTCCGGGTCCAATTCAAGGTGTTGATCACCATCTTTAAAGCCCTACATGGCTTAGGACCAGGATATCTCCGGGACCGCATTCTGCCTCACACTTCCCTCTGACCGGTTAGGGCCCACAGAGTTGGCCTCCTACAGGTCCCGTCGGCCAAGCAATGCCGGCTGGCGGGCCCTAGGGGGAGAGCCTTCTCTGTGGCCGGCCCCGTGCTCTGGAACCAACTTCCCCCAGAGACCCGAACTATCCCCACTCTGCTGGCCTTCCGGAAAGCTGTCAAGACATGGCTTTTCCTGCAGGCTGGGGGTAGAGCTTAATCCACTCGAGCTCACCCCCAAGTATGTATGGTTGTTGAGTGAGTATTGGATGATTTTAAACATTGTGTTTTTTAATTTTTATATCTGTTTTTTTTTAAATGTAATATTATGAAATTGGTGTCTTGTATTTTTCTCTGTTGTACGCCGCCCTGAGTCCTTCGGGAGTTGGGCGGCACATTAGAACACCATAATAAATAAATAAATAAATAAATAAATAAATAATACACCATTTCTGACAAATGGCAGTCCAGTCTCTTCTTGAAAGCCTCCAGTGATGAAGCTCCCACAATTTCTGAAGGCAAGCTGGTTGATTGCTCTCACTCTCAGAAAATTTATCCTTATTTCTAGGTTGCATCTCCCCTTGATCAGTTTCCATCCATTATTCCTTGTCTGGCCTTTGGGTGCCTTGGAAAATAGCTTGACCCCCTCCTCTCTGTGGCAGCCCCTCAAATACTGGAACACTGCTATCGTGTCTCCCCTGGTCCTTCTCTTCACTAGACTAGCCATGCCCAGTTCCTGTAACCGTTCTTCATATGTTTTACTCCAATCCCTTAATCATCCTTGTTGCTCTTCTCTGCACTCTTTCTACAGTCTCAACATCTTTTTTATAGTGTGGTGACCAAAACTGAATGCAGTATTCTAGGTGTGGTCTTACTAAGCCTTAGTAACTAAGGCTTTATAGAGTGGTATTAGTACCTCACTTGACATTCCTTAGACAACCATACAAATTTACCACAATGCTGAATAAAAGTGACTTACAAGCAGTCCTGGTCCTTACAACTGTTGAAACACATCCCTAAGGACATGGGATCAAAATTCAGGGGTTCGTCAACCAACATGCATTTACAATGGTTGCAGCATCTCAAGGTCACGTGATGGACATTTGCAACCTTCTCAGAGAACATCTGATAAGCAGAGTCAAGGCTGGAAGCCAGATTCGCTTGAGGACATATGATTCACGTAAGAACTTCAGTGATTTGCTTAACAACCATAGCAAAAAGGTCATAAACCTGGACATGACTCACTTAACAGCCATCTTGCTTAGCAATGGAAATTTTGGTTGCAATTGTGACCGTACATTGCGGACTTATATGACATGACATGATAGTAGTATTCCAATAACTAAGGAGCTGCCACAAAGAAGAGGGAGTCAAGCTATTCTCCAAAGCACCAGAAGGCAAAGCAAGAAGCAATGGATGGAAACTAGTCAAGGAGAGAAGCAACCAAGAACTAAGGAGAAGCTTCCTAATAGTGAGAACAATTAACCAGTGAAACAGCTTGCCTGCCTTCAGAAGTTGAGGATGCTCCATCACTGGAGGTTTTTAAAGAAGAGATTGGATAACCATTTGTTTGAAATGGTATAGAGCAGGCCTGTCAAATTAGCAATAGCAATAGCACTTACACTTATATACCACTTCATAGTGCTTTACAGCCCTCTCTAAGCAGTTTACAGAGTTCAGCATATTGCCCCCAACAATCTGGGTCCTCATTTTATCGACCTCAGATGGATGGAAGGCTGAGTCAACCTTGAGCCGGTGAGATTTGAACAGCTGAACTGCTGAACTAGCAGTCAGCTGAAGTAGCCTGCAGTGCTGCACTTTAACCACTGTGCCACCTCAGCTCTTATTGGTGGCCCATGGGCCATATATGTCATTGTCAGTCCACGCCCACCCTGGCTCCGCAAAGGCAAAAAACATCACAATATGTCATGTGATGCGATTGAATTTGACACCCATGGTATAGGGTCTCCTGCTTGTGCAGGGAGCTGGGCAAGAAGACCTCCGAGGTCCCTTCCAACTCTTCTGTTACTACCTGTATTATCAAACTGTATGTACACAGAACACAATTAGGAAGAAGGTTTTCGGTAATGGCATATAACCAATCTGGTTCCCACTGACCATTGATCTGAATTTTAATGTAGCTAGCATTAGTCTTTAGCTCTCCGATGATAAGGGATGGCCCTGTGTCTTAAGTCTTGTGGGAAAAAAAATCCTTTAGAATGGCAATGTGTGGAACCGACAGGAAGAAATTGCCCTGCTATATCTCATGGCGCTCGGCTGCTGATCTGAAAGACCCTTCTTCTATAAAGGAAAAAAAAGAAAAACACTTCCAATATTTAAACTCTCCTAAGCACAAGAGAACAGTGAGTGTGTTTGCATGCTAAGCATGATTTTTTTAAAAAAAAAAACCATGGTTTATTTGCATAACAACAATTGCTGCCTGCAATCTTGGACACCTATTATTTGGATTGCTTAATTATGGGTTTTAATTCTGCATGCCACCCAGAGCTGCAGCTGTGAGATGGATGGCTGAGAATATTATTTAAATAACTATATGTAAGCTAGGTTTACATATAACGCTAAGCTCTAAACCATGCTGTGCGAAGGTTGAATTTAGACGACATTGTTGATTATGCCGAGAATGTTGTCCTTTGTTGTGACTTACAGAAGGGGAGTTGAAACACCGTTTCACAGTTGGTTCTGAGTGGAGTATAAACCATGGATAAACAAGCCAATAAACAAAACAAACTCAAAACAGTCTCGCCTATTATTGAACTGAATGTACACAGGACCAAGCAACACCCTATTACCAATTTGGTTCAGGCTGATAGCTAACTGCAGTGACTTCAATATGGTTGAAATGGTCCCATGCTGGTTACAGTTTCATGTGTTGGTGAGGGAAGGCATGACCTCCACTCTTTTGGTTGTCTCAGATTAATGGCCTTTTTCTCCACCCAGATGTCATTACAGAATATATATAGACCTCAACTAAAGAATAGGATAGAATAGAATAGAATAGAATAGAATAGAATAGAATAGAATAGAGGAATGGAAATTGGAATAGAATAGAATAGAATAGAATAGAATAGAATAGAATAGAATAGAATAGAATAGAATAGAATAGAATAGAATAGAAGAATGGAAATTGGAATAGAATAGAATAGAATGGAATGGAATGAATGGAATAATGGAATGGAATGGAATAGAGAATAGAATAGAAGAGAAGAGAAGAGAAGAGAAGAGAAGAGAAGAGAAGAGAAGAGAAGAGAAGAGAAGAGAAGAGAAGAGAAGAGAAGAGAAGAGAAGAGAAGAATGGAAATTGGAATAGAATAGAATAGAATAGAACAGAACGGAATGGAATGGAATGGAATGGAATGGAATGGAATGGAATGGAATAGAATAGAATAGAATAGAATAGAATGGAATAATAGAATGGAATGGAATAGAGAATAGAATAGAATAGAATAGAATAGAATAGAATAGAATAGAATAGAATAGAATAGAATAGAATAGAATAGAATAGAATCTGACCTACAAGGCCCTTTCCAACTGTTATTCCATTCCGTTCTGAGAATTCATAGTTGCGACAGAGATGGATTCTTCATTTTATTTAGTGCTCTTATATGCTACCCTACTCCCTGGGGACTCAGGGCGGCATACAACATTTGAAGAACAGCTACACAATATAATTTAATAATAATTAAAATATATTTAAAAGAAACATCCAAAAACATACATACATGGGGGAGACCCAGATGCAAATTGTCTCAAAATCCCGCCTGCAGGAAGAGCCATGTCTTCACAGCTTTCCGAAAGGCCAGCAAGGTTGGGACAGTTCGTATCTCTGGGGGGAGTTGGTTCCAGAGAGCAGGGGCCCCTTACAGAGAAGGCCCTCCCCCTAGGCCCCGCCAGCTGACATTGTTTGGTTGACGGGACCTGGAGGAGGCCCACTCTGTGGGACCTAACCGGTCGAAGGGAAGTATGAGGTAGGATGCCTGGTCCTAAGCCATGTAGGGCTTTAAAGATGTAACCTGGTTATGTAACCTGATGATCAACACCTTGAATTGTACCCGGAGACCAATGGGCAACCAATGCAACTGGCGGAGTATGGGTGTTACATGGGTGTATCTTGAAACACCCACCACAGCACGCGCAGCCGCATTTTGCACCAGTTGAAGTCTCCGGATACTCTTCAAGGGTAGCCCCATGTAGAGCGCATTACAGTATTCCAATCTAGAGATGACAAGGGCATGAGTGACCGTGAGTAGAGCCTCCTTCTCCAAGTATGGTCACAATTGGTGCACCAAGCGAACCTGTGCAAAGGCTCCCCTAGCAAAGGCTCCCCTAGCCTCCCCTAAGATGTTGGTCTAATTTTAGCTGTGGGTCTAGGAGAACTCCCAAATTGCGGCCCGTTCCAAGGGAGTTAATTTTTCTCCCCCAAGAACCAAGGAGGGACAGTTGACATAGTCCTTAGGGGGCAATATCCAGAGCCACTCAGTCTTGTCGGGGTTAAGCTTGAGCCTGTTCCTCCCCATCCAGATCCTGACATCATCCAGACATCGGCACATTACATCCACTGCCTCCCTGAATTGAAACGGGGTGGAAATGTACAGCTGGGTGTTGTCAGCATACTGTTGAAAACTCACCCCGTGTCGATGGATGATCTCCCCCAGCGGTTTCATGTAAATGTTGAACAGGATGGGCGAGAGGACTGAACCCTGAGGCACCCCACAAGTCAGGGGCCTAGGAGACGACCTCTGTCCTCCTGTTAACACCGACTGCATCCTATCGGCGAGGTAAGAGGTGAGCCACCGTAAAACGGTGCCTCCCATTCCTACCTCGCCGAGACGATGCAGAAGGATACCATGGTCGATGGTATCGAAAGCCGCTGAGAGGTCAAGTAGCACCAGGATGGAAGAATAGCCCCCATCCCGGGCTCGCCAGAGATCATCCATCAGGGCGACCAAGGCAGTTTCTGTACTGTAGCCGCGCCTGAAACCCGATTGAAAGGAATCTAGATAATCAGTTTCCTCCAATAACCGAAGAAGCTGAAAAGCTACCACCTTCTCAACAGCCTTACCTATAAAAGGTAAGTTGGAGACCGGATGAAAGTTCTTCAAATCTGCCGGATCCAGGGAAGACTTCTTAAGGAGGGGTCTCACCACCGCAACCTTTAAAGGCTGTGGTACGGATCCCTCCCTAAAAGAAGCATTGATCACCACCTGGATCCAGCCGCGTGCCACCTCTCTGCAGGCCGAAACCAGCCAGGAGGGGCACTGGTCCAATAAACAGGTGGAAGAGCTCATCGCACCCACGGCCTTGTCCACATCATCAGGAGTGGCTGGCTCAAACTCCTCCCACAACGCTGGACTAAGACTTGCCCCTGTCAACTCAATGGGCTCTGTCCAACCGGAGTCCAGGTTCAACCGAATCTGAGTGACTTTATCCGTCAGAAACTGAGCAAATTCCTCAGCTCTACCATGCAAGTGTTCTTTGCTCCCCCCTTTAGCAAGGAGGGAGCGAGTCACCCTAAACAAGGTGGCTGGGCGAGAATCTGAGGATGCAATAAGAGCAGAAAAATGAGATCGTTTTGCCGCCCCTATCGCCACTAGATAAGACTTAATAAAAGTTCTTAGAAGTGTTCGGTTGGATTCGGTTTTACTGGCTCTCCAGCATCGCTCCAGACATCTCTTGTGGCGCTTAATCTCCCGGAGCTCCTCGGTGAACCAGGGAGCTTTCCGGGATCCACTGCCACGGAGAGGTCCCAAAGGCGCAATCCGATCTAATGCCCCTGATGCTGCGGTGTTCCAGGCAGCCACCAGGGACTCAAACAAATTGTGGACTAAGGTTTCAGGTATTTCCCCAAATTTCCTCTGGATTTGTTTTATTTATTTATTTGTTTGTTTGTTTGTTTTATTTATTTATTTTCCCTCTGTATTTGTTTTATTTGTCAAGCATATATGATTATAAGCAAAGTTTAAACAGTAAAACATGATTGAATATATATGTAATATTACAAGCATGAATAAGAGTAAAAGAGGTATGAATATATGGGTACATTAGGACAGGAACGGTAGGCACGATTGTGCGCTTATGCACGCCCCTTACCGACCTCTTAGGAATGGGGTGAGGTCGATGGTAGATAATCTGAGGTGGACATTTTTGGGGTTTGGGGAAGAAACTACTGAGTCAGGTAAAGTGTTCCAGGCATTGACCACTCTGTTGTTGAAGTCGAATTTTTTTGTAATCAAGTTTGGAGCAGTTTACATTAAGTTTATATCTATTGTGAGCTTGAGTATTACTGCAGTTGAAGCTGAAATAGTCATTAACAGGTAGGACATTGAGGCAGATAATTTTGTGAGCTACACTTAGGTCAGATCGAACACGGCGGAGTTCTAAATTTTCAAGTCCCAAAATTCCAAGTCTGGTTTTATAAGGTATTCTGTTGTGAACAGAGGAATGTAATACTCTTCTTGTGAAGTATCTCTGGACATTCTCAATTGTGTTAATGTTTGATATGTAGTGTGGGTTCCAGACAGATGAGCTGTATTCAAGAATCGGTCAAGCAAATATTTATGTCCAGGATGTGAGGGGTCTGTAAATATTTTCACAGCCCTCATTTTGAGTCATGTAGTATACAGGTCCTCAATGGAAGGCAGGTTGGCAGCAATTGCTTTTTCTGCAGTTCTAATTATCCTCTGAAGTCTGTGTCTGTCTTGTTGGGTTGCAGAGCCAAACCAGACAGTTATAGAGGTGCAGATGACAGACTCAATAATTCCTCTGTAGAACAGTATCAGCAACTCCTTGGGCAGTTTAGAAGGACTAAACACATATATGATTCCTTTAATATGAGCAACATGTCTATCTTATCCTTGGAGATAATGTGTGCATTCAGAGGTAATGTCCTAATTCAAAATTTATTTATTTATTTATTTTTAATAAACTTATTAATAAATAATAACTTATTTATTTTTTTCCAATTTCTATTGCCACCCACCTCAATTAATGACTCTGGGCAGCTTACAATTCTAAAACTATAAAAAGAGTAAACATATTTAAAACAATGAAAACCAAAATAAATATAGACAGCAGTTGAGATAATTAACTAGTCAATTGTCAAACCAAGAAATGGTGCTCTTACCACATTCAGAGCCCCAGGATCGGGTACCTAGCCAAGTTCTTGAAGCCTTATGAAAGGCCAACAGGGTTGAGGCCATTCTAATCTCCAAGGGGGAAATATTCCACAGAGCAGGGGCTACTGCAGGAAAGGCCTCTCTTCTAGTCCTGCCAGTCAACAGTCTTCAGCTGATAGGATCGGCACCATGCCTATCCATTGCTATTCCTGTAACCTAGTTTTCCAGCTTTTAGAACTTTTCTCCTTATCCTCTAACAGGAACTTCAAAACTATCTTATCTATCTTATCTATCTTATCTATCTTATCTATCTTGTCTGTCTGTCTGTCTGTCTGTCTGTCTGTCTGTCTGTCTGTCTGTCTATCTATCTATCTATCTATCTATCTATCTATCTATCTATCTATCTATCTATCTATCTATCTATCTATCTATCTATCTATCTATCTATCTATCTATCTTTCAGATTAACAGAGTTGGAAGGGACCTTATACAGTAGGTCATCTAGTCCAACCCCCTGCTCAAACAGGAGACCCTACACCATTTCTGACAAATGACAGTCCAATCTCTTCTTGAAAGTCTTAAGTGATGAAGCTCCCACAACTTCAGAAGGAAAGCTGTTCCATTGGTTGATTGTTCTCACTGTCAGAAAGTTCCTTCTTATTTCTAGGTTAAATCTTTCCTTGATCAGTTTCCATCCATTATTCCTTGTCTGGCCTTCATGTGCTTTGGAAAATAGCTTGACCCCCTCCTCTCTGTGGCAGCACCTCAAATATTGGAACACTGCTATCATGTCTCCCCTGGTCCTTCTCTTCGCTAGACTAGCCATGCCCAGTTCCTGTAACCGTTCTTCATATGTTTTAGTCTCCAATCCCTTAATCATCTTGGTTGCTCTCCTCTGCACTCTTTCTAGAGTCTCAACATCTTTTTTATAGTGAGGTGACCAAAACTGGATGCAGTACTCTATGTGTGGTCTTACTAAGGCTTTATAGAGTGGTATTAGTACCTCTTGATTGTATCCCTCTGTTAATGCAACTTAGCATTACATTGGCTTTTTTGACTGCTGCTGCACACTGGCTCATATTTAGCTGGTTGTCCACTAAGATTGCAAGATCTCTCTCACAGTCACTGCTATTAAGCCTGGTTTCACCCAGTCTATATGTATACTTTTGGTTTTTCTTACCTAAGTGTAGGACTTTTCTCTACATTGAATTTCATTTTGTTAGATAGGGCCCAGTGTTCAAGTCTGTAAAGATCTACCCTAACCCTAACAAACGTGTAGGAAACACACTACAATAGTAATGGGGGGACTTCAATTACCCTGATATCAATTGGAAAACTAATTCTGCACCAAGTGAGAAATCAAATAGGTTCCTAACCAACCTAGCTGACAACTTTGTTGTCCAAAAGGTAGAGGAGGGAACTAAAGGAACAGCCATACTGGACTTAATACTTACAAACAGAGAAGAAGTAATAGAAGGAGTTGAAACTTCAGGAACCTTGGATGAGAGCAACCATGTCATACTAGAATTCAACATAAAGCAAACACAAACAATAGAACACAATGATACCAGAGTCTTAGATTTTAAAATAGCTGATTTTAATAAACTCAGAGAGAACTTGGGAAAGATTCCTTGGATGAATTAGTTTTCCAATTGATATCAGGGTAATTGAAGTCTCCCCATTACTATTGTAGTGTGTTTCCTACATATGTTTGTTAGTTGGTTGGCAAAAAGGATATCTATTTTTTCTGATTGATTGGGTGGCCTATAGTATACACCTATGGCCATGTCATTCTTTTTTTCTTTTATGTTGACCCATATGCATTCCAGGAGATTTTCATCTTTGGTTTCATGCAATTCTGTAGCAATATAGTGGTCCTTTACATACAGTGCAACTCCACCTCCTCTTTTATGGGGTCTGGTTTTTTTGAAGAGTTTGTATCCTTCTATCAGTATGTTCCAGTCATGGGTTTCGTTCCACCAAGTTTCTGTTATTCTAATTATGTCATATCTACCTTCGTGTATTAATAGTTCAAGTTCACCCTTTTTGTTCCCCAGACTTTGTGCATTTGTATATAGGCACTTGAGATCTTTATTTTATTTTATTTATTTATTTATTTTGTTATTCTTATATGCCGCCCAACTCCCGAGGGACTCAGGGCGGCTTACAGCAAGGAATCTTTATGCCTGACTCTGGGTATGCTTCCTATATCTCCTATTTTGTGTTTGAGTTTGTCTTCCTTCCCATCCCTCCTTACTTCGTTATTTGCCTTGCTTTCTAGTGGTTTTTGCTTGGGGTTGGGTCCTGGAAATCCTATAGCAGTGATGGCGAACCTATGGCACGCGTGCCACAAGTGGCACGCAGAGCCATATCTGCCGGCACGCGAGCCGTTGCCCTAGCTCAACTCCAATGTGCATGTACACTCCAGCCATCTGATTTTCAACTTGCACAGAGGCTCTGGGAGGGTGTTTTCAGCTTCTGGAGGGCCTCTGGTGGGCGGGGGAGGGCATTTTCACCTTCCCCAAGCTCCAGGGAAGCCTCTGGAGCCTGTGGAGGATGAAAAACGGGCCTACTGGGCCCACCAGAAGTTGGGAAATGGGCCGTTTCTGGCCTCCAGAGGGCCTCCAGGGTGGTGGGGGAGGCCATTTTTCCCCTCCCCGTGGATTGAATTATGGGTGTGGGCACTCACGCATGCGCGATATCACGTGCGCACGTACTTTCGGCACCCGAGGAAAAAAAGGTTCGCCATCACTGTCCTATAGAGTGCTCACCCTCCCCCCTCAATTTTAGTTTAAAGCCCTCCTGATAAGTTGATCCAGTCATTTTCCAAGGACATTCTTCCCAGTCTTTGTGAGGTGCAACCCATCCCTTGCCAAAAGCCCATCTTGGAGGTAATATAGACCCTGGTCAAGGAATCCGAAGTTTTTTTGGCGACACCAACCCTTTAGCCAGTGGTTCACTTTAGAATTCTTTGTTCTCTTACTGGATGTTTTCTTTGGCAGTTCAGATGAAAAAACTACTATCTATCTCCATCTGTCTGTCTCCATCTGTCTGTCTGTCTGTCTGTCTGTCTATTTCTATTTCTCCATCTGTCTGTCTCCATCTCTGTCTGTCTGTCTGTCTGTCTGTCTGTCTGCTTGTCTGTCTGTCTATTTCTATTTCTCCATCTATCTCCATCTCTCCATCTGTCCATCTGTCCATCTCCATCTCCGTCTATCTATCTATCTATCTATCTATCTATCTATCTATCTATCTATCTATCTATCTATCTATCTATCTATCTCCATCTGTCCATCTCCATGTCTGTCTGTCTGTCTGTCTGTCTGTCTGTCTGTCTGTCTGTCTGTCTGTCTATCTATCTATCTATCTATCTATCTATCTATCTATCTATCTATCTATCTATCTATCTATCTACTATCTATCTATCTATCATCCATCTCCATCTGTCCATCTATTATCCATCTTTTATTCTATCATCATTTATCTATCTATCATCTATCTACCATTTATCATCCATCATAATGAAAATCACATTGAAGAGGAATGTAACTGCGTTGTGCTGCTTCTCAAACCAAGTGAAGAAAGAAAACAGGAAAATCAGTTTTATGCAGGCAAGCACTCACAGTTATTTATTTATTTTTTTTAAAAATGAAATAGTTTCACTACCTGGCTTCAGCTGCGAAAGCTACAAAAGCTATGACAGCTGTTGAGATTTTAATGACTTTCTGAGTGTGGCATAGATCAACTTTTTTTTGGTATGCGTTTTTGTGCCGTTGGTAGATATGAAAGGAAAATGTTTATCATTCTGAAGGCAAGATTTTTGTTTTCTGCTACATCTGGAATGATCAACATGCAGAACTTTTAGACTCTAATCAGTCAGGTATATAAAACAAATCTACAGGGATAGGACCATGGACGATTGCATTCTTCTTTCCCAGCCACATTTTTTTTCCAAATGCAGAGAAAGTCTAACTGCAGGCTGAAATGGAGTACAAATAAATCTTTTCTTCAAGGCCAGCATTCAATACTTAAAAATATGAGTTGTGCAATAAAATATTGCAGCATGAATCTTGCTTCCATATGTGATTCAGAAATGTTAAGAGGATAAGGTAGGTTTGCCTAAAATTTACAAATATCTTCATAATCAATTGGGAAAAAAACCCTTTCATTTTCCAACTGATTATAAAGATATTTATAAATTTTAGTCAAATTTTGTACCTACCTTCTACCATGTTTCCCCGAAAATAAGACCCTGCCTTATATTTTTTGAACCCTGAAATAAGCGCTTGGCCTTACTGCCATGCACTCAAAAGCCTGATTGGGCTTATTATCAGGGAATGTCTTATTTTGGGGGAAACAGGGTAACATTTCTTAACAACTGTTAAGAGATGTTGTGGCTCAACTGGCACAAAAATCCTCTGAATAACAAGTGAATAACAAGTGCTGCAAGCATGTTCACGACAGACAACTATGATTTTGGGGAATGAGATGCAATTGCTGGGAAAGATTCCAGTTACAATTTTAAGGAAAAGCTTTATTATTAAGAGTCAATCGAAGATATTTGATTCTGAACAGATTAGAGATAATGATTGCAGTGATAGATTAGAAGCCGTAGCGGATTTTCTGCCTGTGAAATACAATAATAGATTTTAACAGAGGGCTTTGAAGTTTAGTATCGTTGGGCAAACACAGTTTTATAAAATGCCCTTTATAAAATCTTAGTCAGGCCACACCTGGAATACTGCATCCAGTTCTGGTCGCTACATTTCAAAAAAGATGTTGAGGCTTTGGAGAAAGTACAAAGAAGAGCAACTAAAATGATTAAAGTCATGGGGACGAAAACATATGAAAAATGGTTGCAGGATTTGGGTTTGGCTAGTCTAAAGAAAAGAAGAACTGGGGGGGACATGATAGCAGTATTCCAATATTTGAGAGGCTACCACAAAGAGGAGGGAGTCAATTTATTTTCCAAAGCACCTGAAGGCAGGACAAGAAGCAATGGTTGGAAACTAACCAAAGAGAGAAGCAACCTGGAACTAAGGAAAAACTTCCTAACAGTGAGGACAATTAACCAGTGGAACAGCTTGCATTCAGAAGTTGTAGGGGCTTCATCACTGGAGGTTTTTAAGAGGAGACTGGACAGTCACTTGTCTGAAATGGTATAGGATCAGGGGTGGGTTCCAAATTTTTTTTACTACTGCTCTGTGGGCATGGCTTATTTTGTGGGTGTGGCCTGATGGTCATGTGACTGTGAGCATGGCTTCGTGGTCATGTGACTGGGTGGGAGTGGTTTGGCAGTCATGTGACTGGGTAGGAGTGGCTTTGTGGTCATATGACTGGGTGGGGGTGGCCAACTTGATGTCACTCACGTCAAGGGTTAGGGTTAGGGTGCCTGGGCTCTCCTCGCCTCAAAGGCCTCAACGAGGACTTCCGGTTTGGAGCGCTTCATCGTGGACGTCCCTTCGTCGGACGCCTTTCCGATCTTTGTTAAAAGCCGCCAGAACAGCTGTCTGGCGGCTTTGAAATCTCTTCCCCGGGCAAAGGGGAGAGATGAGAGCCTGACAGGTGGGGTAGAGCCCCCCCAGCGCCCTAGGAGCCATCTGGTAGGGCGCGAAGGGAGAGCTCCCCATGCAGCCTGTCTCCAGCTCCGAAGATCAGGAAACCTCTGCCTTTGCAGAGCTAGATGTCGTGACCAGCCGCTGCTTCAAGAATGGGATTTATAATTATATTTAAACTACAGAAGCAGACAGAGAGAAACAGGCGTGAGATGGGCAAGTACTGAAACCTCTTTTTTCCTTTTTTTTTCAACTCCTGGGGAAGCTTTCACTTTGGCAAGGGAACAAAGGAAACAGAGTAACAATATGGCGATTGAGAAGTGAAAGTGACTTTCGTTTTCCCAGAGGCTTTTTTTTTTCCTCTCTCTCTCTTATGGAAACTTTTAACTTGGAAAAATGGTTTTTTCTCTCTCTGTCTCCTAACTCTGGATTAAAGTTATAATAGAAATATTTCCAATAATAAAAGACTATCTGATTTTTAAACTGGAAAGAACTTTAATCAGGCATCTGGCTTTCTCTCTTTTTTGTACTCTTTTGAAACACCAATGGCTTCAAAGTCTGGAAAGATTGTTTTGACTAAAAGAAATGACTATTCATCTGGATATATTTCTAAAATGCAACTTAACACTGAGCTAACACCTCCACAGCTTTTGACACCTGAAAATTTATTAAATAATTTAAAGATTATGAAACATGAACTTACTTTGGAATTTAATCAGAAAATAAGTGAGATAGACAAAAAAATGCAGGCTGCTTTGAAGAATATGAATCAACAACTCAGATTTGATGTGTTAGAGGTTTGCAAAGGCTTAGCAACAAATATTGAAGTTTTGGCAGAACGTATTGAAACAAATAAACAAGCTTTGGCAACTTCGGTGAATTACATAGATAAAATCCAAAATGATATTGCAAATTTTGAAAAAGAGGTCTTAATGACTCAGTTCAGATCCATGGAAGTTGCTATAAGGATTAGAGGTTTGAAAGAAGGATTATATGAAAATCTAAAAGGCAGGATGGTTGACATATTGGATCAGGTGTCTGGAATTTCTAAAGTGGAATTGGCTACACAAATCGACAAAATTTACAGAATCAATTCGTGGTACGCTAAACAAAAGCATTTACCAAGGGACATTGTCATATATTTTACCACAAGAGCTCTACGGAACAGAATTATACAAGCAACGTTTAACAATAATCTTATGGTGAATGGTCAGGAACTAAAGATTTGGAAAGAAATCCCCTCTAAAATGCTTAAAGCCAGAAAAAGCTATACTTTTTTGATTGATGAATTTAAGAGATTAAATTTACAATATAAATGGGAAGCGCCAGTTGGAGTAGCAGTGAAATTTTCTGGAAAAAGATACCGGCTCAACACGATAAAAAAAGCTACTGAATTTTATGTCAATGTTCTAAAGGCTGATATATCCAAGATTCCAGAGGAAGGATGTATGAAAATAAAAGAGGAGGAGGAGGGGAAGCCACCTTTGATGGATCAAAAGGAAATAGATTCAAAAATCCAAAAGGAGTGCCTGAACCAGATAGCTGGGGAAAAGGAGATGGAGGTTTGGGATCAGACGGGAGACGACTCGACAAATTCGAATTTAGTGAACTATTAAAAGATGAACTATCAAGATACAAAACGATGTGATGTTGAAATATATTGGACGGATAGAGACTAATATGATTGTATTTTATCTTTTCCCTATCTAATGATTACTTATGCAATATTTAGTTAAGTTTTATATAATTTTGAGGTTATTTTTAATGTTAATAATATTAGATATATATAGTTTGTTGAAGATTTGTTTATTCTTCTTTTATTTTCTTTTTTTGTTTATTGAAGTTAGTAAGTTAATTTAGAATAATATTATCTTATTAATATCATGATGAAATTTAATATTTGATGATCACTTATGTAACATTTAGTTAAGTTTTATCTTAGAGGTTATTTTTAATGTCAATAATATCAGTTTAAGATTTGTGTATTTTATATTTAGTTATTACTTTTGTAACATTTACCTTGTATAAGATAGAGGACTGAAGGGAGGAGGTAGGAGGTTTGTTTGTTTGTATTGTTAAAGAGTTTTCTCTTTCTTTCTTTCTTTTTTTTTCTTTTTTGTATCTTTACTATTGTATATAAATGCGATATATTAGTAGTGTATAATCTGGAGTTGAAGTTTTTTTAAAAAACAGTGTTCTTTTTTTTCCTCTTTTTTTTCTCTTTTTATTAACAATTTAAATTTATTATTATGCCCTGTATTATCTCTGGGAAGTCCGGGGGGGAGGTGGGGAGGGAAGGGGGTGGGTTCGGGGGGGGGGGAGAAAAAAACAAAAATGTTTGTACTTTATATTTAATATTTTGCTACTACTTATGTAAGTCTGTACTAATAAAACTTTCTGAATAAATAAATAAAAAAAAGGCCTCAACGAGATACAATTTCCCTGTCTATTTACTACTACTGAACATCCAAAATATACTATTTAATCCTATGCATATATAGGTGAGCTGCGAGTTTGACAGCCCTGTTGTACGGCCTTCCAACTTCACTAAGATTATTTGAACAATAAAACCATTGCACTAATTTACACCATATAAAACCATTACATTCCTGCTAATAACAACCAGCGTAGTGCACCTACTGCCAAGGGAGACTATGATCTTCCATATAATCCTCAAATACTTACCCAAAAGTTATGTTTAAACTAAGGTGACCAGACGTCCCGATTTTGGCGGGACAGACCCGCTTTTTAATGATTTGTCCCGCGTCCCGCCCGTCCTCTAAAAAGTCCCGCTTTTTAAACCTCCAACGGGAGAAGGCAGAGATACCAGCAGTTTAAAACAAAGCTCCACCCAACACCCAATGCCCAAAATCTAAAGGCAACTACCGGCCAGTTACGGCAGTCGAGAAGTCCGACAAAGAATTCGGAAATTGCATGATTGGCCGCCGAACCGGAGCACCCCCTCCAAAAACCCTAATGGCCAGCATGAAATGCGGCTTTAAATGTCCCTCCAGTAAGCAGGGAGGGCGTGGCTTTTTGCAGACCTCCAGCCTATCGCAGAGTAGGAAGAAAAAAGGAGGCGGACCTTCAGTCAGTTGATTGGCTGGACGAAGAGTAAGACACATGGGCGTTATCTCCCGAACTCAGCGCGGACAATAACATACGTGCAAAAACCCCGCCTACCAAACCCCGCCATCCAATCAGCCGCGCGCGCCACCGTTGAAGTAAGACTGTCGGTTTGCCAATGAAAAAGCTGTTGACTCCGAGACAGAGGCTCTTCTCGCTCGAGCGTTCGAGGGTTGGTCGGCCAAGAGAAAGAGGTGATCGGGATTGGCCGGCGCAGCGGCGATAAATTTTAATTTCTGAAGTGCTGTGGAATGTTCAGCTCACCTTATTTTTGGGGGTGGGGGGGCTGAGAGGGAGGGAGAAATTTCACAAGAAAGGAGGGGGCCAGAAGGGGTGCTGTACCTCCCGAGGTCCTTTGCCTTTCTTTGCAATGGCTCTGCTGGGTTGAGGCTGATGGAAGTCCGTCCAAACCATTGGGGAGGGTTTCTCGGTTTGTCCGCAGCTGATCTTTTTCTCGTGCCCCTGCAACACACACACATGCACAACCTTCCAACGACCGGGTCGGACTGGATCTCCCAGCACGACTTCCCGGTCGTTGGAAGGTTGTGCATGTGTGTGTGAGAGAGAAAAAACTCGAGCACTTTAGCACACCCGGAGGAACAGCCCAGTTGCTACGCCGCCTCGCAACTGCCAGCCGTGCCAAGCCCCTCAGGCTGCCTTTCCCCCCTTCCCTTCCAACGCAGGCACCACCGGAGAGACGGAACCCCCGCAGTGGCGACCCTGGAGGATGGAGAAGGCGGGGGAAGAGCCCCGATGCCCAGCTGCTCGCTGACTCCAATTTCAGGCAAGCGCTCCCGGGTTGCTGCTGTCGCCGCCGCCGCACGTGAACGCGGTCCGCGGCGGGAAGCGAGTTCAAGCGACCCTCCGCCGCTACCGGCCTGCAACCCGGCACCCCGTCCTGCCTGCCCCGCCCCATGCCCCATAGCTCTTGACTTTGCCGGAGGTGCCGACCCCCAGCGTGTCCCCCAGCACGTAGTGAGCGATCTTCACCCGGACCATGAGACTCCACATCTAACCAGCCAGCCAGCCAGCCCAAGCCACTGCCGGCTCCCGAAGGGGAGGCGGTAGGCGAGGAAAGGCCTCCCGCTTCCCCCCCCATTCCGACATTTGCGTTGTTTTGCCCTCTGCGCATGTGCAGCGTTCTGCACATGCGCAGAGGGCAAAATTCAAATGGCGCCGAGGCGGGCCCGCCCCCCGTCCCGCTTAAAAAAAAATCTGGTCACTTTAGTTTAAACAGATAGTTGATAAACAGGGAAATGTCTGAATATTTATTAACAAGTTGTTTGGAAGGGGAGGAGGGCAAACATTGCGATCAATCTCACCAGGCTCAAGGTTGACTCAGCCTTCCATCCTTCCGAGGTGGGTAAAATGAGGACCCAGATTGTTGGGGGCAATATGCTGAACTCTGTAAACCGCTTAGAGCGGGCTGTAAAGCACTATGAAGCGGTATATAAGTCTAAGTGCTATTGCTATTGCGATACCATCAACTATGGTATCCCTGGAAATGTCTATCCTTGCAAATAACAGTGCTTCAGTAGTGGGACCCTTAGCGGCCCCTGAGTTCCCTGGAAAATAATAGGAACATGGCCTAACAAACACAAACAGATTTGATCTAAAAGAGCAAAGCAGATGTTCTGTGAAAATTTATTATATTTTGGCTGAAAAATTGAACTAAAGTTGGAACTCCGGCTTCTAATTCCCCAAGAAAGCTGTAGTGTGAAAGAAGAACCTCTGAGCAGAATGGTAGAATACTCTAATTTCTGTTCAACCTCATTAACCTCAATTAATTTGGCAATACCCATTGAACCCTTTAATTAAGTTGTATCAAAGCTGAATAGTAGCCCTGCAGTCCATGGTAATAAAATTCAAAGTGTATCAACTCCCAGCTGACTTAAGAAAAGGAGAATATTATGAATTTAAAGGGGGTTTTGCATTTTACTTGATGTTACTTTATATTTTATTTAATTTATGATTCAGTAGTCCTTAGCTCTGTTTTTTACTGAACCAAACATTAAGAGTTCCTAGAGAAGGGAAGAGAAGGGAGAGGAAGAGGAAGAGGAGGAGGAAGAGGAAGAGAAAGAGAAAGAGAAAGGAAGAGGGAAGGAGAAAGAAAAGGAGAGAAAGAGGGAATGGAAAGAGAAAGGAGAGGAAGTGGAAGAGGAAGAGGAAGGGAAGGAAGAGGGAAGGGAAGGAGAAAGGAAAGGAGAGGAAGAGGGAAGGGAAGGAAGAGGGAAGGGAAGGGAAGGAAGTGGGAAGGGAAGGGAAGGGAAGGGAAGGGAAGGAAGCCAACATAAATAGATAGTGACATGAAACATGTCTTAATAAATGCTTGCCCATATTACTGAATGTAAAGAAATCGATGGCTTGTACTCTCTGGGTAGAAAACCATTCCGCAGTTTAGCAACAAATTATTGCTAATTTCTTCCCAAATTGGCATTTCAGGGAATCCAGGGTTGCTTGCTAAAGACAATGGAGAATAAACATGGGGGAATCTCCAGCTGTAAAAAAAAAAGATGGTGGAATCCAGGCCTGTTGTTTCCTCAATGGCCTTTCTGCCAGTTGTGAGAATTTCATCTCTCAGATTTTCGAGTCAGCATAACCAGGATTTCTTTGGCACTTTTCCTGGGGGTGCTTCTGAGCTGATTTGATTGACGGAAGTAGGTTGGATGCTGCTACTCTTGTTTCATGGGACACATATTTCCACCACTATGAAGTCAGGGGTGGGTTCTATTTACTTTCCCCACCGGTTCACATCGCAACAGAAGTGCACTTCCCGGAAATGACCCTCTGCGCATGCGCAGAGGTTTTTTTTTCAATGCGTGGCAACTGGAGGACCGGTTTGGTAGCATGGACCGCCGGTCATTGCTGCTGGTTCGGCGAGCGGCACCAAATTTCCGCTACCGGTTCTAAACCAGCAGCAACCCACCACTGTATGAACTTCATCACTCCAACCAGATGTTCCTCATGTAGACTCTTAGAGTTATCCCAAACGTGTTTTTCCCCCCAAGAGATGAGCTGAAGAAGCTTCTTGGATGAGAAGCGAAACATCTTCAAAGAAAAACCAGAAAGTCCAGTTACATCTTGAAAAAAGGAAAGAAAAAAAAAAAGCACCTTTGGGATAACCATGACCTGGATGACTGAGAATCTCCATAGACACTCCTAGATTTAAATTCTATGGAAGTCTTCTTTGAGATTGAATTGAAGTCTAGGAGGCCACCTGCCTCTAGACAAAAGGAGATACAGGACGTTTACATACAACCCTTGGCAACATGCTATTCATGAAATAAGAAGACAAAAAATGCAGGTGACATTTATTGCATTGATCTTTTGGTTGTTGTTCAGTCACTAAGTTATGTCCAAGTCCTCACAACCCCATGCACCAGTGGTGGATTTCAATTTTTTTACTACTTTTTTTTACTACTCTATGGGCATGGCGTGGCTTGGTGGGCGTGGCTTGGTGGGCATGGCAGGGGAAGGATACTGTAAAATCTTCATTCCCTCCCCACTCCAGGGGAAGGTTACTGCAAAATCCCCATTTCCTCCCGATCAGCTGGGACTTGGGAGGCAGAGAATAGATGGGGACGGGGCCAGTCAGAGGTGGTATTTACCGGTTCTCCGAACTACTCAAAATGTCTGCTACCGGTTCTCTAGAACTGGTCAGAACCTGCTGAAACCCACCTCTGCCATGCACCATAGCCCCACTGTCTCCACTGTCTCCCAGAGTTGGCCCAAATTCATGTTCATTGCATCGACGACACTATCTAACCATCTCATCCTCTGCCATCCCTTCTCTTTTTGCCTTCAGTCTTTCCCAACATCAGAGGGGTTTTTTTTCCCCGTTGAGTCCTCTCTTGGGCTTGAGCTTCAGGATCTGTCCTTCCAAAGAACATCCAGGATTGATTTTCTTTAAGATTGACTGGTTTGATCTCCTTGCAGTCCAAGGGACTCTCAAGAGTCTTCTCCAGCACCACAATTCGAAAGCATCAATTCTCAGTCTTCCTTATGGTGCAACTCTCACAACCATACTTACTACTGCAGGGGTGTCAAACACAAGGCCCGCGGGCCGAATGCGGGCCATGATGTGGTCAAATCCGGTCCACGGAGCTGTCCTGGAAAATGTAAGGGGCAGGCCCATATCACTTCGGCCCAGTCTACTCAATGCGAAGAGGAAACATCAGACCAGCGTGGCTTCGGCCCGGTCTACCCAATGTGAAGAGGGAACATCGGGCCAGCATGGCTTCAGCCCAGTCTACCCAATGCAAAGAGGAGACATGACAGCAGTTTGGGAAGTGGTGTCAAGCTGGCCACGCCCACCCAGTTGGCTACACCCACCCAGTCGGCCATGCCTGCCCGGCCCCCCTGAGGTCAACCACAGCCCTGATGTGGCCCTCAATGAAATTGAGTTTGACACCCCTGTACTACTGGGGAAACCACAGTTTTGACTATAAGAGACCTTTGTCAGCAAGGTGATATCTCTAGCATTCATCTACTTTAAATCAAAGCTGGACCATAAGAAGATTGGGAATGACTGATTTATTCTGCATCGCTTTTATCTCCCCAAGCATTTTTTTTCTTTTATAGAAATACCAACAACTTTATTCATTCAAAGGTAATCACTTATTTCCATTAGGAATATTTCCATATTCCTTCATCAGTTTTCTGTACCCTGGCTCAGCATTTTTTTTCCCTAGGCACTACGTAATTTAAGAAGAAGGAATTTATCATGACAATATGGAGGATGCTGACAATTGTATTTGTCTTGGATAAGCCTCATTGAAAGACAAACAAAAAGCAAAGTACTGGGAGATTACTATGATTGGATTAAATATACATGATAAAAAGAAATACATAAGGAATGCAAAGTATGTAAAAAATGGGAACCATCCCAAAATCAATTTGTTTTCCCTAATTTAGATAGCTCTGTAACTAATGGTGATGAAGACTAATCACACAGAACGATGGTTAAGATCTATCCCTTTATTCTGGTGCTCAGAAGCAGAGGCCCCAATGCTGAGAACAAAGCAGTGGTAGGTTCCTACCGGGGCGGTCCACTCTATAGCACCGGTAGCGGCCCGCTGGTGATGTCACAGTACCGGTGCGGTCGGTTGCCGGTGCCTGGGCGCCACCATTTTATTTTTTTTTAATTTTTTTAAAAAAAATTCTTCTGCGCATGCCCAGAAGCCGAGCTTCTGGCACTGCGCATGCGCTGCCTTCCTACCCCACAGTGAGTCCAAGCAGGGGAGGATGGCTGAGGGAGTGCGTGAGACGCTGAAAGAACGGGTGGCAGGAGCTATCTCCATTCCCCTCCCTTCAGCAGTCCGAGAAGCCACGAATGTGCGGTGATGATCCTAGGCATTTTTGCAATATTTTCATCTAAGGAATCCATGACTGAAACCAAAAATGCTGTATGAGACTTGCTTGTCTTTTAACTATAGCATTTTCTGCATATAAAGGTTGCTGTGTTGCCATGGTGTAACACACACTTTGTATGCAAAGCTTTTCATGTAAGGTATAAAATAGCAAAAATAGTAGTAACATCTCTCTGAAATAACTAATATATGACCGGCAAGCCACGCCCACCCAGTCACATGGCTGGCAAGCCACACCCACAAAATAAGCCACGCCCACAGAGTGGTAGTAAAAAAAATTAGGAACCCGCCCCTGGAACAGAGGACTATTTGAGTTTCAGGGACATGCAAAATGGGGAATCCAGAAAGTCAAGATGGCAGATGCAACCATGTCTACAAAGCTCTTCACCTTTTTACACCATGTGGTACATGCAACACTTGCCATCTTGACACTTTTGATACCTTGACACCAGGTGAGATTGCTGCTGACCAACAACTCTCCCATCTCCCACAGTAAATGCACCCTTCTGGACAGAGTGTGGACAGAGATAAGGGATCCCTTCAAGAAGAACGGATCTACAAAAATGGATGGAGTGCTACTGCAAAGGGCAGGGAATTTGTCACTCGGTGTGTTGGCTGAGAAGACCTCCAAAGTCGCTTTCAACCTATATCATCTGCAAAAATCATAGAATAGAATAATTTGGATTTTGTTAAAGATATACACAGGGCCTACACCAAATATGTTGTTGACAGAACAACAGAGTTGGAGGGGACCTTGAAAGTCTTCCAATCCAACCTCCTGTTCAAACAGGAGACCCTATACCATTTCAGACAAGTGGTTGTCCAATCTCTTCTTAAAAACCTCCAGTGTTGGAGCACCCACAACTTCTGAAGGCAAGTCGTTCCACAGACTAATTGTTCCAACTGTCAGGAATTTTCTCCTTAGTTCTAGGTTGCTTCTCTCCTTGATTAGTTTCCATCCATGGCTTCTTGTCCTGCCTTCAGATGTTTTGGAGAATAGGTTGACTCCCTCTTCTTTGTGGCTGCTCCTTAGATATTGGAAGACTGCTATCACATCACCCTAGTCCTTTCTTTTCATTAAAGTAGTCATACCCAATCCCTACAACTGATCTTCATTGTTCCTGAAGTTGTGGGCTATTCCTTGACTTTCCATCCCATTTTCTTTTTCATTAAAAAAAATAAAATGTTATAAGAGTGGCAGTGAGCTCAAAAAATGTTTATTCAGACTAATGGGTACAGCTTGCCTACCCTTGACAATGGCTTGGTGTGCGCAAGATGCGTGGAACAGACTGTTAAGACAACTATCTGAACATGCCGAAAGAGTTGAGGTGGCGCAGCGGTTAGAGGCAGGTACTGCAGGCCACTTTAGCTGACACTGATCCACAGGTCAGCGGTTCAAATCTCACCGACTCAAGGTTGACTCAGCCTTCCATCTTTCCGAGGTAGGTAAAATGAGGACCGAGATTGTTGGGGGCAATATAAGTATACATTGCTTACTGGTGTAAACCGCTTAGAGAGAGCTTGCACTGTGAGGCGGTATATAAATCTCACTAAATAAATAAATAAATAAATGCCTAGAACAGGGGTGTCAAACTCGCGGCCCATGGGCCAGATGTGTCACGTGCTGGCCCCACCCCCACCCGCTTTAGCGAAGGGGGAAAAAGTCCATATACGTCACGCGATGCCACTGTGAGGATGCGAGTTTGACATCCCTGGCCTAGAAGAAATGAGGGGAGCTGGATGAAATCTTATCTATCTCTGGATCCCTGTATTCCTGCCAGAATCCTTCCCCACTGCACCGCATTTACCAGCCATTGCTCTATTTCTATATTCTCCACAGTTGGCTTTTTAGCTTTATGCGGCCATTATGTTTCCTCTCTGCTTCTTACTTGAACAATTAATTGTTTCTTAGCATTTCCAGTGAAGCCATGGTCATAAACCTGCAGGGCTCCATCTGTCTGCAGAGCTATAAAACAGAAAGCAATAAAACAGTTGCGGTGCGGAGTTTAACATAGTGGATACATACATTTAATAGCTGGCTGCCAATTCAATGAATTTGGAGTGTACATATTTAACAAACTTACCTTAGCAAGCTCTTTTTGGATCAAGCAATCTTAAAATGCAATTGCAGCTACTGGCAGCTGAAATACTCTTCTGATTGGGAAAAAATGGAAAACACACCGTGGCTTCATTTTCCATCAAAATGCAAAGGGTGGCTTTTAAATTTAAAACCTACTGAGTCCAATATCTTCTAAAGCCATTTATTTCACCAAGGCTGTGTTTAGCTTTTGAGTTGAAAATTAGGGACTGCATTCCTAAGATACAGACCAAAACTGTATTCTATTTAATTGCATTAAATTGATTTAAGGCAAGGTGTTTATTCACTATGCACTTATTAATTTCCCCTTTATGCCCTATTAAAATTCAAAGTCCAGCAAATTAGTTTGGAGAGTCTCCAAGGGCTATTGCCAAGGATGGCACACTCTTATCATGTCACCCCTGGTCCTTCTCTTCGCCAGACTGCCCAAGCTCTGTTCCTGCAACTGCTCTTTGTATGTTTTATTTTCCAGTCCCCTTATCATCCTGGTTGCTCCCCTCTGTACTTTCTCTAGAGTTTCAAAGTCTTTTTTATAGTGTGGTGACCAGAACTAGATGCAGTACTCTAGTTGGGGTCTGACCAAGGCTTTATAGAGTGGTATTAGTACCTCCCTAGTTCTAGATTGTATCCCTCTGTTAATGCAACTCAGGATTGCATTGGCTCTTTTGGCTGCTGCTGCACATTACTGGCTCGTATCTAGTTGGTTGTCCACCAAGACTCCTAGATCCCTCTCGCAGTCACTGCTATTGAGTGTGGTTTCACCCAGTTTATATGCGTATCTTTGTTTGGAATGTTGACATTGTAGCACAATATCCAATAGGTCAATCTGGTCAGATAGATTGTGATGTAATAATGCTTGCTGATTTGATATCATGCTACAGAACCCTTCTTCTTCTCCAACACATACAAGGAAAGGGACCTGCACTTGAACTTATTCTGTGTTCCTGCTCTATGTTTGAGGGACTTGGTGCAAATTCCAGGCTTGGAGAGACATGCTTCCCCGTATCCCAACCCTGCCGTATTAACTTTCATTTTCCCTTTGGATCCAATCAAAATAATCTAACCCTACATCCATCAGAAGGAGAAAGCAAGATCAGTGAAATGTGTTGTTCATTCTCCAGCCTATCCACACTCCAGCTTGTGTGTTAGTAGAGAAGAATTAGCAAGGCAAGAATGAGGACCATGATTAGGGACAGAATGTTTCCTTCAGATGGAGAATCTGAACCATGTGGCTTCTGCGGTCTTGTCTGGTCTCCCTCTCCCTGTCTCCTCTCTCCTCTCTCCTCTCCTCTCCCTCTCCTCTCCCTCTCCTTCTCCTCTCCCTCTCCCTCTCCCTCTCTCTCCCTCTCCTCTCTCCTCTAAGTCTTATCCCAACCTACTCCACTAGCTTTCTTAAAACTGCCCTTATTAGACTTCCGGTTCCGGATCGCTGCATCGCGGACGCTCCTCGTTGAGCGCCTTTCCTTTTCCCCGTTAAAGCCGCCAGAACAGCTGTCTGGCGGCTTGAAAGTCTCTGCCCCGGGCAAAGGGGAGAGATGAGAGCCGGACAGGTGGGGTAGAGCCCCCCCTAGTGCCCCAAGTGTCAGCCAGGGGCGCGAAAGGTGAGGGCTCCCCAGCCAGCCTGTCTCTTGCTCCGGGGACTTGGAAACCTCCGCTTTTGCGGAGCAAGATGCCGTGACCACCCGCTGCTTCGTGAATGGGATTACAACTACTTAATTGTTTAAACAAGCAGACAGAGAGAGACAGGATTTTAAAGGGCAAGTACAGATTTTTTTTTTCTTTCAACTCCACTGCTGATTTTCACTTCGGAAGAAACTAAGTAACAGTTATTAGGCTACAACATGGCGATCGGAGAAAGTGGGAGGAGAAGTGAAAGTAACTTTCGTTTCCCTAGCAGCTTTTTTTCTTATGGAAATTTTTGATTTTGAAAGTTGGCTTTACTCTCTCTGTCTCCCGATTCTGGATTAAATAATAACTGACAATTTTTTAAAAATAAAATTCTATCTGGCTTTGGAATTTGAAAGAATTTTAAAAGAAATTTAAAAGAACTTTAACTAGAGGCTTGGCTTTTTCTTTGTTCACCACTGGAAATACTAAAATGGCTTCAAAATCTGGAAAGATTGTTTTGAATAAAAGAATGGATTATTCATCTGGTTATATTTCTAAAATGCAACTTACCACTGAGTTAACACCCCCAAAGTCTTTAACACCTGAAAATTTAATAAGTACCTTAAAGATTATGAAAGATGAACTTATTGTTGAATTTAACCAAAAAATTAGTGAAATAGATAATAAAATGCAGGCTGCTTTAAAGAATATTGACCAACAAATTAGAAATGATGTGTTGGAGGTATGTAAAGGTCTAGCAACAAATATTGAAGTTTTGGCAAACCGCATTGAAGAAAACAAACAAGTTTTGACAACTTCAGTAGAATACATAGATAAAATACAAAATGACATTGCAAATTTTGAAACAGAGGTGTTAATGACGCAATTCAGATCCATGGAATTTGCCATAAGGGTCAGGGGGTTGAAAGAAGGATTATATGAAGATTTGAAAGGAAGGATGGTGGAAGCTTTGGAGCAGGTGTCTGGACTGTCTAAAGAAGAACTAGCCAGGCAAATTGATAAAATATATAGAATCAACTCCTGGTATGCAAAACAAAAACACCTACCAAGGGATATTGTAATATACTTTACTACAAGAGCCTTACGGAATAGGATTATACAGGCGACGTTTAAGAATAACCTGCAGGTGAATGGCCAGGAACTGATGATATGGAAAGAAATTCCCTCTAAAATGCTCAAAGCCAGAAAAGATTATACCTTTCTGATTGATGAATTTAAAAGGTTAAATTTACATTACAAATGGGAAGCACCAACAGGAGTTGCAGTGAAATTTCTGGGAAAAAGATATCGGCTTAATACAACAAAGAAAGCTACTGAATTTTATGTCAACGTCTTAAAGGCTGATATATCCAAGATTCCAGAGGAAAGATGTATGAAAACAAAAGAGGAGGAGGAGGGAAAGCCATCCCTTCCTCTTCAAATCGAAACAGATTTACAAAATTTAAATGATTGGCAGAGCCAGACAGATGTCTACAGTGTGGAAAAGGAGATGGAAGATCGGGGTCAGATGGGAGGCGAGCTGACAACTACAAAATTATCAAGTTACAAAAAGATGCAACCATCATCAAGATACAACAAGATGCAGTGTTGAAGTTTATTGGACAGATGGTTGCCATTATGACTGTACTTTTCTTTTTCCCTTCTTTCCTTAATTTTTTTTTCTTTTCTTTACTTCTTGCATTCTTTTTTTTTCTTTTGTTTTTTTGGGGGGGCTTATTCAAAGTATTATTAATTCTTTTTAAAGATTTAGAACTTTTTTGAACCTAATAATTTAATACATAGTAACATTATGTTACTAATAGAGTGGTAGAATTTATGATGAAGTTTAAGGTTTTTGTATTATTATTTAGTTATTTTTTGTGTAATATCAATTTAAGTTTTATTTAATTGTGAGAAAGATTTGGAATTGTTATCTATCCAGTTATAAAATATTACAATTAGATTTAACATTTTTTTTTGGGGGGAGGAAGGTTATTTAAAGTTTGGAATTAGTGCTTATAATCTGATATATAGTAATAGTATGTTATTTATATACTGATTGATTTTATGATGAAGTTTAAGGTTTTTGTATTTAATACTTAGTCATCATTTATGTAATAATCATTTAATTCTTAGTTAACAGTGAAGAAATGTTGTGAAGGGTAGATGATTGAAAGGAGGAGGAAGGAATTTTTATTAGTGTACAATTTGGAGTTGAAGTTTTAAAAAAATAAGGTGGAAGTCAAAATTTTTTAATTTAATTTAAATTTATTTTATTGATATTATGCCCTGTACTCTCTCTGGGAAGTCCGGGGGGGAGGGGGGGAGGGAAAGGGGTGGGTTAGGGGGGAGAAAAATTAAAAAAAATGTTTGTACTTTCTATTTAATGTTTAGCTATTATCTATGTAATTTTGTACTAATAAAACTTTTTGGAAAAAAAAAAACTGCCCTTATTAGACAAAAATTCCATTACTTGCGAAGACTACTCAACCCATCATCTGACTCATCCTTACAGAACCTTCTAAGCAACTATTTGTGGAGTCCTTGGTGGTCTCTTGTTTGCTTGCAGACATTTCATTATCCAACTAAGCAACATCATCATGATCGGTGCACTGATGATGTTACCTAGTTGGGTTGTGAAACATCTCCAAGCAAATAACCAAGCTCAGAGATCACCAAGGATTCCAATTCAACCCTGAGCTGCATATATTTTCTTCTATTGGAAATAACTGTTTGTCTGGTTATGATACTCCCATAGGCTGTGTTTTCTTCCATGACTCATTATTTGATTTTCATTTTGCATCCAGTGAGTTGCCTCTCATGTTTTACTACAATGAAAGAACATATCATACCTCAGGCTCCAAAACCCAAGAAAGATACATTGTGATTCTTCCAAACGTATTTCTTTATTGTTCCTTCCCCATAGACAGAATCTTGCCAAATTAAAGTGTGCAAATATCCCCTAAAGCATATACTCTGGGAACTGTTAAGGAGGAGGTGTCTTCACCTTCTTTCTCCCACACAAACTATCTGAACAACATTGTGACTGGTTCCTCTGGACTGCACTCCCTCCTTCCTGGGAATTTAGACTACATTTCATCACATTGGGTCTCTTTAATTCCTTTCCCTGGTCCTTCGTTGGAGTTTGCCTTTCTTGGTTCTCATTTGAAAAAGATAAGAAACATCTATCAAAGCTCACTCTGACTGCAACAGGTAAATTACACCTCATGTTACTTTGAACGAAAGATAGGGGAAATACACTTCAGAATAGAAAGCTGTTCTTGTAGAAGCTTTTGCTTCATGTATATATTAAACTGTAATCCTGGATAGGTGACAGTCAGTACATAATGCATCCTTATCTAAGTTTTCTTTTTTTTATTCTGCTGAAAGGAAAACGAAGCTCCAGTCAACCCTTTAAAGTAATATTATATCTGCTCAGTAAATGGGATGTTTGCCAAGAGGAAGTTAATTCCACGGGATGAAATGGATTATTTAGGAATAAATCTCACCATAGCCTCCCCCTTTTTTAAAATGTATGTATTGGTAATTCCACATCTTTTTCTATTCTTGCAAATGTACCTTTATGCAATAATCTGCGGGTGCACACGTAAAGTTAAAAATAGTTCCTACTTATCATGAGCTGCCTGAAAAATAGCCCTAAAGTTGTTTGTTTGTTTGTTTGTTTGTTTGTTTGTTTGTTTATTTATTTATTTATTTATTTATTTATTTACTTATTTATTTATTTATTTATTTTTGAGATTTATACACCACCTCACAGTGCAAGCACTCTCTAGGCGGTTTACACCATTAAGCAATGTATATATTTACATTGCCGCCAACAATCTGGGTCCTCATTTTACCTACCTCGGAAGGATGGAAGGCTGAGTCAACCTTGAGCCTGGTGAGATTTGAACCGCTGAACTCAAATGATCACAGTCAGCTAAAGTAGCCTGCACTACTGCTCTCTAACCGCTGCTCACCTCGGTTGTTGTTGTTTAAGTTCTCCACCAAATATGAGGGTAAAGAAAATGGATGGAGGGTTATTCGGAATTTCTCCAGAAGAAGGAGAAATTTTCCAACTGTTTCTCAAGGGAATGGTGGTCCATCCATCTTTGGTGGAATTATTAAAGTGCTGGATTAGAATCCAGGAGACTCTGAATTCGAGTCCTCTCTTGGGCACTGAAGCTGGCTGAGTAACTTTGAGCTGGTCACATTCTCTCAATCCACCCTATCTCACAGGACTGTTTTTGTAAGGAAAACAGAAAGAGGGAGCAAGTTTGGTATAGTAGTTAAGATGCTACAAATCAGAAGACTGTGAGTTCTAGTTTTGCCTTAGGCCTGAAAGCTGGTTTGGTGACTTTGGGCCAATCACCAGGATACTGAGAGTTCTAGTCCCGCCTTAGGCATAAAAGCCAGCTGAATGACTTTGAACCAGTCACACTCTCTCAGCCCAAGCCACCTCACAGGGTTGTTGTTATGGGAAACATAGGAGGAAGGAGTATTAGGTATGTTGGCTACTTTGAGTTACTTATGAAGTGAAAAAGGAGGGATAAAAATTTAATAAATAAAAAATAAATAAATTTATTTATTTATTTATTTATTAAACGCTCTTATAGGCCGCCCAATCCCATTGAGTCCCTCAATGAAGGAGAAGGCCAGACCAAAAATTTGGCAAATAAATAAAGTCCTGGAGTCAGCTTGAGTTGTATAAAATAAGCTGGGACCTACATCGAGAATTTAGAGAACATTTCTATAATGTTATTAAAGGATTAAGACACTGGGCTTATCGGCTGGAAAGCCGACAGCCCAGGTTCGAGACCTGAACACAATGGGAGTGAGCGCCTGTCTTCACCTAGTTCCTGCCAACCTAGCAGTTTGAAAGCATGCAAATGTGAGTAGATAAATAGGTACCATTTAAGTGGGGAGGAAACAGCACTCTGCAATGTCATGCTGGCCATATGACCATGAAAATGTTTTCGGGCAGTACTGGCTCAATGACTTTGAAATGGAGATTAATGCCACCCCCTATAGTTGGCAATGACTAGTGGAGTAAAATAGCAATAGCAACAGCACTTAGACTTACATACCGCTTCATAGTGCTTTACAGCCCGCTCTAAGCAGTTTACAGAATGAGCATATTGCCCCCAATAATCTGGGTCCTCATTTTACTGACCTCGAAAGGATGAAAGGATGAGTCAACCTTGAGCTGGTGAGATTCGAACTGCCAAATTGTTGACAGCCAGCAGTCAGCAGAAGTAGCCTGCAGTACTGCATTCTAACCACTGCATCACTGTGGCTTTGCAGGGACTCCTTTCTTTTCCTATATCAAGTAAGTAAATAAATAAATAGTTCATTAGAAGAATTTTTCTCTCTGCTTATTAATGGAGCAAAGTGAACTCTGTTACATCAAACCAAAATGAGAAGGTAGGATAAAATGCCAGAGAATTTCTAAGCTCAGCTTGAATGTCTGCACCCACATATGCTATCATTCATATTTCCAGTTGCTATGGTAGAACAAAAAAGCGTGGCCATAAATAATAATATATAATAAAACGAAAGCAATCATGACAATGTATCAACGGAGAGACAACCAAACTCATTTCAAAAGCCAACCGAATCAAAGTAGACTAAAAGTGCCACTGGGCAAATGCAAATGATTTAATTTGGGGCTGGGAATAGAGAACTATCAATACCATTAGCTGTTCTGCAGGAAATAATTTAGGTACCTCATTGGCAAGATATATTCCCTTGTCATAAGCCATTCAAGGTTGTTTTTTTTTACAGGTGGGCCTTAGCACTCATAACCTGTACTGAGTTGTAAATCTGTCCTCAAAGTAATGGGTTCTATATATTTCACAAAATTCTCCAGGACATTGCAATATGCAATATTACAATATGCAATTTCTCCAGAACTTAGAGAATGTTCTCAAGAACACAAAGACTCCAAACAATATTCTAGGCCAGCGGTTCCCAACCTGGGGGTCGGGACCCCTTTGGGGGTCGAATGACCATTTCCCAGGGGTCACCCCGGCATCCTCAGCTCCCCCCACTGCCACAAGCCTGGCCATATCGGCTCAACTCGCCCAACCCCTCCAATTGGTTTGCCTCCTGAAACTTTGGAGTTCTGGGAGAAAGCTACTAAACAGGGATTACTTTGCTGGAAGCTTATCTGATTTCTAGTTTTTCGACACTGCAGGCCACAATTTCTCAACCTCAACAACTTGAATATACCTGGACTTCAACTCCCAAAATTCCCTAGCCAGCTTTGCTTTGAATTCTGGGAATTGAAGTCCAGGCACCTTAAAAGTTGCTGAGATTGAGAAATATTGCTGTACACTTGTTGGTTATGAAGTCTAAATACAGAAATAGATTTGTTGTGGAAGATGATATTCCTTGTGCTCTTGCAAAGACTGGCCCGAGAATTTCTGATCTCGCATAATTACATATTGTTTTTGTGATTAATCGCTATGCTTTAATTATGTTCAATTTGTAACAATGAAAATACATCCTGCATATTAGATATTTACATTACGATTCATAACAGTAGGAAAATTACAGTTATGAAGTAGCAATGAACATAATTTTATGGTTGGGGGTCACCACAACATGAGGAACTATATTAAAGGGTCACGGCATTAGAAAGGTTGGGAACCACTGTTCTAGGCCATCAAATCATAGAGGAATTCCAATTAAGATATCCCAACAACAGGTGAATATCTTACCTCCATCTGAACACACTCAGTGAAGGGGAATCCACTTTCTATTTTGGTAATTGGTAATTCCAAAGTCAGACTGCACTTACCATTAAAACAGAGGGCAGGTTGTGATTTGGGGGGGGGTTGGGGGGAGGGTATTAATCTGGTATCTACCTTCCTGAATTTCATTCTGTTATTGCATGCCCTTCATTCCGGAATTAGAGAATACAGATCCTGACTTTCTGTAATAGTATGTAGGAATGGCCTTGGGAGAGAGGGGGGAGAGTTATAATTAGGGCAGCAGTTGGACAAGAGACAGTTTAGTCCAGAAAAGAAATGTGGGTGTGGCAAATGTCTCAGAGGGGACCCTTCCCTAGTTTCATGGATTGTAAAGGTGATGGGCGAGAAATAAGCTTTCAGACTTGCAAAATTCTGTTAACGTAACCTTACAATAAAGAAAAATTAGTCCATCATAGAATAGAATAGAATAGAATAGAATAGAATAGAATAGAATAGAATAGAATAGAATAGAATAGAATAGAATAGAATAGAATAGAATAGAGGAATGGAATGGAATGGAATGGAATGGAATGGAATGGAATAATAGAGTTGGAAGGGACCTTGGAGGTCTTCAACCACCAGCTTAAGCAGGAGACACTATACCATTTCAGACAAATGGTTGTCCAATCTCTTCTTAAAAACCTCCAATGATGAAGCACACACAACGTCTGAAGGCAAGCCATTCTACTGATTAATTATTCTAACTGTCAGGAAATTTCTTCTTAGTTCTAGGTTGGTTCTCTCCTTGATTAGTTTCTATCCATTGCTTCTTGTTCTACCCTCAGGTGCTTTGGTGAATAGGTTGACCTGCTCGTCTTTGTGGCAGTCCCTTAGATACTGGAATACAGCTATCATGTCACCCTAGTCCAGCGGTGGGTTGCTCCAGGTTCGGCCCAGTTCTAAGAACTGGTAGCACCGGTGGCGGAGATTCTGCCCATCTGCCCGGGACACTTCTGCGCATGTGCAGTAGCGTCATGCGCTTGGGCTTTAAAACCCACTACTGCCCTAGTCCTTCTTTTCATTAAACTAGACATATCCAATTCCTGCAACTGTTCTTCATATGTTTTAACCGCCACTCCCCTAATCATCTTTGTTGCTTTTCTTTTTTTTTATTTAGAATAGAATAGAATAGAATTCTTTATTGGCCAAGTGTGATTGGACACACAAGGAATTTGTCTTTGGTGCATATGCTCTCAGTGTACATAAAAGAAAAGATACATTTGTCAAGAATGGTTGTCATAGGGTTCAAGTAAGCAATCAGGAAACAATCAATATGAATATAAATCGTAAGGATATAAGCAACAAGTTACAGTCATACAGTCATAAGTGGGAGGAGATGGGTGATAGGAACGATGAGAAAAACTAATAGTAATAGTAATGCAGCCTAGTGAATAGTTTGACAGTGGTGAGGGAATTATTTGTTTAGCAGAGTGATGGCGTTCGGGAAAAAACTGTTCTTGTGTCTAGTTGTCTTGGTGTGCAGTGCTCTATAGCGATGTTTTGAGGGTAGGAGTTGAAGCAATTTATGTCCAGGATGGGAGGGGTCAGTAAATATTTTCACTGCCCTCTTTTTGACTTGTGCAGTATACAGGTCCTCAATGGAAGGCAGGTTGGCAGTAATTGTTTTTTCTGCAGTTCTGATTATCCTCTGAAGTCTGTGTCTGTCTTGTTGGGTTCTCTGTACTCTTTTTAGAGCCTCAACATCTTTTTTATATTGTGGTGGCCAAAACTGTTGGAATATTCATGACTGGGAGAGCCATGTGATTGAGTCAGCCAATCAGGCTGAAGTGTTAATTGAGCATGTCCAGAAACTTAGCAAGAAGAAGGGTGTGGTTTAGTCTGTCCACCATTAAAGCTTGCTATGAAAACATCTCAACATGTGGTGAAACAAAGTGTGGTATTGTAAATGTTTTATTCTACTTATAAAGAAGTTATTTGAATCAGCAAAATGCAGTTATCTTTTGAAGCTTCTGATTTATTGCGTAACTCTGACAGGTTATGGGCCCAGGAATCGCTCAAGAAGTAAAGTTAAAAACTGCATTGTAATTTAAAGCTGATAAGAAGCTGTCTGTGTTGTTAAAGGAACAGGCAGAGAAGAAAAATAAAGCAGGATGGCTGCTGCTATGGAATTTAAAGACAGTCCAATGCCCAAATTGGGGAAGAAAAATTATTTAATTTGGGCTGCAAAAATGGAATGTTTTTTGAAAGCTTTTCAGAATGAGTTTGCAGACAGGAGATTCTATGGAAGATCATTTAATGAAAATGCAGTCTAATTTTCTAGAATTGGAGCAACGTGGAGTAAAGTTTCCAGAGTCCCAGAAAGTTTTATTAGTGTTAAATAGTTTGGATCAGAGCTGGGAGACTGTGTCAGCTATTTTTGAAAGTACGCCAGAAGCAGATTTGAATTTGGAGGCTTTGAAATCGTGTTTATTGAATGAATATGAGAAAAGGCTTTTCAGCCATGCTGATGGAAAATTCCACAGGCGGGGGCTCAACAAGGAGTACAGTGGAAACTTACAGCAAGTCTCCAGCAAAATTTTCCACAGGCTGCCTATCTCTAGCAACAGCCGAGGTGTCTGCAGACAAGAGGAGAGCAGAGGCAGGAGAGATCAAGTTACACAGCAACAATTCTGCAAGCAAGTTAAGAAAGTGTGTTTCATTTGTGGAGAGACAAATCATCTGCAGAAAAGCTGTGCACAGAGAAGAAATATGCAAGACAAGAGACATTATTTGCAAGGACAGATTGCAGTTGCAAAAGTTTGTTATAATAACAATAGAGACAAATGGTTGATTGACAGTGGGGCTAGTCAAACAATTGTTAATAATTCTGACTTATTTTCCAGATTTTTCCCAGAAAACAATGAAGAAGTGGCCTTAGCCAATGGTCAAAAGGCTAAAATCATTGGAAGAGGCGATGTGCAAATTCCATATTTGGAATCCAGGTTTACTGATGTGTTATATGTACCTGAAATGGAGCATAATTTGTTAAGTGTGTCTAGTTTAGACAAGCAAGGTTATGAAACCACATTTGTTAATGGGAAGTGTATCATCCAAAGAAATGGGAATGTTTGTGCACAGGGCATAAAAGAGGATAATCTTTATGTATTGCAGGGACAAAAGGTGCCACATTGTTCCCAGATATTTAAAAATGTAGCAGAACATAATTCATGTGTTCATCTTCTGCACAGACGACTTGGTCATGCTAATTTTAAAGTTGTTCAACAAATGAAAGAATTTGCAGAAGGATTGGATTTGAAGGGATGTAAGGCATATTTGGATTGTGCAGTATGCAAAGCATCGAAATCCAAAGCATTCCCAGTGAGCAAGTTTAGCGCAAGACAAACCACAAGAGCTCTAGAACTGGTACATGCTGATTTAATTGGGCCTATGCAAGCCAGTTTGGGAGGAGCAAAGTATGCGCTGGTCATTGTGGATGACTACAGCAGGTTTGGGTTTTGCTACTTACTTAAGAATAAAACAGAGGTGCTACAGCAATTTAAGCAATGGTTAAGTTTTGTAGAGAGAAGGTACAAACAACAGGTATGTCAGTTGCAAACTGACAGAGGTTCTGAATTTATGTCAACAAATTTTCAACAATGGTTGAGACAATTGGGAATAAGACACAGGCGCACAAATCCTTACACACCGGGGGAGAACGGAGTGGCTGAAAGGAGGAATGGTGTTTTGCAAACAATGAAAGACTCATTACTGGAGGATTCTGGTATGAGCGGGTCATATTGGGGTGAAGCCATACTGACTGCCAATTATTTAGTAAATAGGTTGTGGAGTTCATCCATCAATAATACTCCATATGCAATGCTATATGGGAGAAAGCCTTCTTTAGCACATTTAAAAATATTTGGAAGTACTGCTTGGGTACATATTCCAAAGGCAATCAGAAGAAAGGGACAACAAAAGGCTAGAAAGCTCAGATTTGTGGGCTATGAGCCAGGCTCAAAAGGGTATCGCTTTAGCGATGGAAGTAAAAGGATAGTGATTTCAAGGTCTGCTAGTTTTGCAGAACAAAATTGGAACAGAATTGATGCAAATTCTGAAAATGTCTCACTTAGCGACGGTGATCCGCTTAGCGACGGTGATCCACTTAGTGACAATAACTCATTTAATGATGGTGAATCATTTACTGAAGGTGTCTATGTTCAGGGAGGAGAGTCTGAACAAGATATGAAGACAGAAAAGCTTGAAACACAAGTACAGGCAATGCCACGTAGGTCAGAGCGTAGGAACAGAGGGGTTCCGCCAGACAGGTATTCTGCCAGTAAAGTTAAAGTGTGTAATGTGTGGTATGAGCCAAGAAACTATAAGGAAGTATTGGCATTACCAAAAGTTGAACAAGAAAAGTGGAAGGAAGCCATGGATAAAGAGATGAAATCCATGGGAGATCATGAAGTGTTCACATCTATGACTTTGCCACAGGGTACGAAAGCTGTAGGATGTAAGTGGGTATACAAGAAAAAAGTATTACCCAATAATGAAGTACAGTATAAGGCAAGATTGGTGGCACAAGGTTTTTCTCAATTAAAAAATGTGCACTATGATGAGGTGTTCGCGCCAACTGTAAAAGGTGAGAGCATAAGACTAGCACTGGCATTAGCATCAGCATACAGGCATAGAATTTGGCATTTTGATATAACCACTGCATTTCTCAATGCTGAATTAGAGGAAGAAATTTATATGGTTCAAGCGCCAGGGTATGAAAATAAAAAGCCTAACATGGTGTATAAATTGAACAAGGCCATTTATGGGCTGAAGCAGTCAGCCAGAAATTGGAATATCTGTCTTGATACTGCATTGAAAGGTCTTGGGTTCAAGAGTTGCAAAGCTGATGGTTGCATATACACTGGAAAGTTACAAGGTGGGAATTGTCTACTATTAGCATTTGTGGATGATCTTTGTTTCATTGCAAAGGATGCATCACAAGTTAAAGAATTTGCTAATAAGTTAGAAAAGAAATTTGAATTAAAGAATTTGGGAGAAATAAAGAATTATCTCGGTGTAGAGATACAAAAAACTGAAAAGGGTTATATTCTCAGTCAAAGGAGAAAAATTGAACAATTATTAGAGAAGTATAACATGAAAGATTGTAATATTGCTCCTACACCTATGAGCACAGATTTTTACAATAGTTTGGGTGAGGACAAAAGTGAAGCCTGTGATCAGGAGATATATCACTCTGCAATAGGGAGTCTGTTATATCTGTCACAGTGGTCCAGACCAGACATAGCTTGTGCAGTGAGCATCTTAAGTCGCTTTACTGCTACACCTACAAAGTTGCATTGGATGGGTGTGAAAAGAATTCTCAGGTATTTGAAGGGAACTGTGAATTTGGGTCTTCAAATAAAGGTCACTGAAGAATTAAAATTGAAATGTTATGTTGATAGTGATTATGCAAATGATGTAAAAACCAGAAAGTCTAATTCTGGAATTGTAATAATGTTTGGAGGGGCTTTAGTTGGTTGGAAGTCCAGAAAACAAACAACGGTTGCTATTTCAACTGCGGAAGCAGAGTTTATTGCATTGTCTGAGTTATGTTCTGAAGTAGTTTGGTATGTACAGTTGTTACAAGATTTAAATGTAAATGTAAATGAAGCTGTAACTGTTTATGAAGATAATGCTGCCTGTATAAAAATGGCAACGGGTGACAGAGTGAAGAACAGAAGTAAACATGTGGACATTAAGTATTGTAATGTCAGGGAAGCTGTAAAAGAAAAATTGATACGTTTACATCATTGTTCTTCAGAGGATAATTTAGCAGACATGATGACCAAACCATTGGGTGGCGTCCATTATAGGAAATGTTTAAATCCAATAGGTCTGGTGTCTCTCCCAGTAATGAAGGGAGGAGTGTTGGAATATTCATGACTGGGAGAGCCATGTGATTGAGTCAGCCAATCAGGCTGAAGTGTTAATTGAGCATGTCCAGAAACTTAGCAAGAAGAAGGGTGTGGTTTAGTCTGTCCACCATTAAAGCTTGCTATGAAAACATCTCAACATGTGGTGAAACAAAGTGTGGTATTGTAAATGTTTTATTCTACTTATAAAGAAGTTATTTGAATCAGCAAAATGCAGTTATCTTTTGAAGCTTCTGATTTATTGCGTAACTCTGACAAAAACTGGATGCTGTATTCCAAGTGAAGTCTGGCCATACTTCCTGTTAGACTATCTCATAAGGCGGACGTCTTCTTGGGTGTAAGATTTCCATTCAACTATTTAAGTGTCTGATAAATATTCAACAATTCCAAATCCTTCCATCTTTTCCTAAAATCCAGATTTTTTTAATGTGTACCCCACTTACACATTGGGTTGCATTCACTACCAACCCTATGAGATGTTCTTCCTTCCCTTAAAGTGCTCTTGTAAGGAAACATAGCTGACCGTGAGCAGCAACAGGGGGAGGATTCAAACTTGGTCCACTTGCCCAGTTAACCATTTTTTTTAAATATTACCTGACATATCTTAGAGATAGTGTAGCTGACTTGCTAGCCTAGCTGGAAGATATAATAAAATCTCCCAGATGTATTTATCAAAAATATTCCAATGCCGTGCTATAATTTACCCTCTGCCTGCCTTTTTCTGTGTCTTGTCTTTAAAATTTGGTATAAAAGTTATATAATGTCATGATGTGAATATTGCCAGTTGAGCACCTCTGCAATATTTCTAGGTTTATTGTATTTCCTAATCAAGCAGACATGTGATATGTTTTACTGCACATGTGTGCATTCCAGGAGTCTCCTCCTTCCTTCTTCTCCTGTGAGCCTTGCCCGAGGCAGACGTGAATTCTTAGCTGAGAAGATGTAGCTTAATAATGTTTATATTCTTCTGTTACTTTTATACTGAAATAAATATTTTGTTAATTAGAATTGAATCTCGGTTTTATTTTCTAAGTAAGGATGACTTCAAGGAAGCAAGATCCTATATCGCCTCGATAGGAATAATTCTTATTCCGTCATATAAGCTGTGGGTCTCCTTTTGCTCGGGGCTGCTCAAAAGCTGCCAATTCCTGTGCCAAGAGCTCAATACCATTGGTAGTTTGCATGCTTAATGAATTTATGTTGAATCTTCAAAGTGATTTGGGTTTTTTTAAAGGGAGCCAGCTTTTGGCCACAATATTTTAGTGCCATGGCTCAAGTTAGAAAGATGAGAGGAAGGCAGTCAATTGCTTGTACCACACTCCAGCCACTTTTGGTGCCTTGTGGCATAAACTTACTTGTGGGAATGTATTTTTTTTCCTGCCATGTCGAGAGAGTTGCCTCCACCTGACCCCAGCTCATGTGTAAGACAGGACAATGTCATCCTTGGTGGCCTTGCTAGTATGGCATTGTTTTCCTTCTTAAGATGACAGCATTAGATTTAGATTTATTATTAGAGTTGGAAGGGACCTTGTAGGTCATCTAGTCCAACCCCCTGCTCAAGCAGGAGTTCCTACACCATTTGAGACAGATGGCAGTCCAGTCTCCCCTTGAAGGTCGCAAGTGTTGGGGCTCTCACAACCTCCTCTGGCAAGCTGTTCCACTGGTTGATCACTCTCACCGTCAGATAGTTTCTCCTCACTTCCAGGTTGAATCTCTCCTTGGTCAACTTCCATCCGTTATTCCTTGTTTGGCTTTCTGGTGCCATAGTGAACAGCCTGACCCACTCCTCTCTGTGGCATCCCCTCAAGTATTGGAATCCCCTCAAGTATTGGCATTCAATGATAGCTGCAAAGCCTGTAAAATTTGTCTGATTACATTAAAGTCAGATGGCCAATAATGGATGGGAGAGGAGATTATTGATCATTGTCAGCCAATGTAGGTATCTCCCCTCTCATCCAGAGGTGACATTCAAATTTTCCTCCTACCGGTTCTGTGGGTGTGGCTTAGTGGGTGTGGCCAAGCCAAGCCACGCCCACCAAGCCACGTCCACAGAACCACCGGAAAAGTTTGGCCATGTCTTCTAGCATTCAATCTGGCTGCTTCTCACCCCCTTGTCATGTTCGCTCTGTGTGAGCCCAAGAAGGAGGAGAGAAGGAGTGAGTGGGAGGGGTGGAGTGGGGTAGGGTGGGGCCAGTCAGTGGTGCGATTTACCGGTTCTCTGAACTGCGCATAATCGCCACCACCGGTTCTATAGAACCTGTTCAAACCTGCTGAATTTCACCCCTGCACTCATCCCTTCTCAGGTCAGCCTCATTTGTCACCATTCAGTATCAGTCTCTACAAAAAAATGAAGACAACCCATTCCTTGGGTTGCTCAAATACTATGCTGAAATCTCTCTTCCTGTTTTCCTGAAGGGACATTCCATCATGAACATAGAAGATGGAACATCATCAGAGTTGGAAAGGACCTTGAAGGTCATTTAGTTCAGCCCCCTGCTCTAACAGGAGACCCTCAGCCATTTCAGGCAAATGTTTGTCCAATGTCTTCTTAAAAACCTCCAGTGTTGGAACATCCACACCTTCTGGAGGCAAGCTGTTCCACTGATTCATTGTTCTCACTGTCAGGAAATTTCTCCTTAGTTCTAGGTTGCTTCTTTCCTTCTTCTCAGGTCTGTGCACTGACCACAATTTCTGATAATTTGCATACATAATGAGACCTTTCTCCATTTATCTTCCATGTTACTTCATTTCTTAGGGTCATCTTCTGAGATGGGGCCACAGCTGAGCAGTCTGAAAAAAGGTGTTGGATGTTTTTGGCCGCATCGCTTGATGCATGAGTTTTGAGGCATTAACATGATTGGAAGGGAAAATAGACCCATGTTCTAGAATAGGAAGAAGAGGAGCTGCTTCCTGAGGAAGAAAGTTTAAGAAGCCAGAAATTTAGTTTAGAATTCTGGATGTAATGCTGATGCTATCCCGAAAAGGCTGGAAAAGACTGTGGTCTGAAACTCTGAAAGTGGATTAAAAAAAATAGCAAACCTGTTGAGGAAGAAGTGTCCTTGATACCTCAAGAAAATGATTAAAAATTTATTTATGGTGGATTATCATATCCTCTTCTTTAAGTGCCTATTTTCTGGACCCCAAATTTACTCACTGAAAAATAAGTAGTAGGCTTGCTGTATACATTTATTTAATAGCTCTAGTGCCCAGGATGTTCAGATACCAAATGTACCAGAAATGTTCTCATTTTTTCTGCACCTATGTTCTCATTACACTTATTCTTGAAGAAACATCAGATCTCATCATGGTAATTCATTCTTTAGAGACACCCCACCTGTACTACTGTGCTGTACTGTGGATAGATTTGTCTTGTGATCCAGATGTTCACAAACATGATCCAGGATGCTATGTCCAACTCATATGATGAAAAGATTGGCTGGGGATTTCTGGCCATCATTTATTTCCTGGTCAAATTCTAAAGTGTTGATTATGACCAATGAAGGTCTGTACAACTTGGCACACATTTTCTTTAAAAACCATATTCCTCATATGAGTCTATATAAGATCTCCCTGAAGAACTTCAGGAGATGTTCTTATTTTGGCGTCACCCTGGAACAGATGTTAAAAAGGTCATCTTGAAATTCTACCAAAGGACATAAATTGGCCTTCTGCCAACACATAAAGAACTCTTATGTTTTAATGGCCAATTCTCATTAAAAAAAATGGAATTGGGGTCAAATAACTTGGGGACTTTTTTTCTCAAGAGTCATTATAAAACCTTACAATGGGAGAACAGATCTATAAAATAGACTTCTTATCTTTCTTCCTGTTTCAGTATCTGGAAGGTTTATTTTTTTGGGTTGGGGAAATGAACGCCTATGAATTTATTGCTCTGGAAATCAGAAAAATGCATACTGTGAGATGGGGGAACATCTGCTCTTAATTCCTCACTCCAATCAAATTAACGATCAATTGAGTGTTTCAGAGTGAGAGAAAAAGAGGAGGTTATTAATTCTTTAATGAATTTTTAATTACTGAAACCACAAGGCAGTTGGCTTCACCTGTTCAAAAGCCATTCACTCACTTGATTTTCTTCCAAACTTGATATGTTACGGATTCTGGATGCCAAGAACTGATGTCAAGCAGGCAATCATAAAAGCTCTCCACATACACACCCAACCTGTACGTGAATTAACATTTCTGGTCGTGGTAGGGGCAGGAAGAGTTAGAATCATAGAATCATCGGGCCAGAAGGGACCTTGGACATCTGCTAGTTCAACCCCCTGCTCAAGGCAGGAGTCCTCATAAAATCCCAGAAAAAATGGTTGTCCATTTTTTTCTTGAAAACCTACAATGATAGAGCAGCCACAAGTCCAACAGACAAGCTGTTGATTAATTGATTAATTGTTTTCACTATCAGGAAATTCCTCCTCATTTCCAGGTTAGATTTATTTATTTATTATTTATTATTTTATTTATTATTAGGTTCTTCTATGCCACCCTACTCCCGAGGGACTCAGGGCGGCGTACAACATTGTGCAAGAACACTAAAACAATAAACAACGATTAAAACAATATTTAAAAAGATTAAAAAAGTTAAAAAGATATTCAGCAACATACATACAGGGGGAGAACTCGGATGGAACTAGTCTCAACCCCCTGCCTGCAGGAAGAGCCATGTCTTGACGGCTTTTCGGAAAGCCAGCAGGGTGGGGATAATTCGGATCTCTGGGGGAAGTTGGTTCCAGAGCACGGGGCCCCCCACAGAGAAGGCCCTCCCCCTAGGGCCCGCCAGCCAACATTGTTTGGCTGATGGGACCTGGAGGAGACCCACTCTGTGGGCCCTAACCGGTCGAAGGGAAGTGTGAGGCAGAATGCGGTCCCGAAGGTAACCTGGTCCTAAGCCATGTAGGGCTTTAAAGATGATGATCAACACCTTGCATTGTACCCGGAGACCAATGGGCAGCCAATGCAGCTGGCGGAGTATAGGTGTAACGTGGGTGTATCTTGACACACCCACCACAGCACGCACAGCCGCATTTTGCACCAACTGGAGTTTCCGAATACTCTTCAAGGGTAGCCCCATGTAGAGCGCATTGCAGTAGTCCAATCGAGATCTCCCTCTTCCACTCATTGCTTCATATCCTGAGTTCCTAAAGGGAAAGCCACTTGGATTATTATTTTTTTCCAAATGCATTTTATGATATTATTTCATGTATGAATATTTTTAATTATAGCAATAGCAATAGCAATAGCACTTAGACTTATATACCGCTTCATAGTGCTTTACAGCCCTCTCTAAGCGGTTTACAGAGTTCAGCATATTGCCCCCAACAATCTGGGTCCTCATTTTACTGACCTCAGAAGGATGGAAGGCTGAGTCAACCTTGAGCCGGTAAGATTTGAACAGCCGAACTGCAGCTAGCAGTCAGCTGAAGTAGCCTAGCAGTGCTGCACTCTAACCACTGCCCCACCTCGGCTCTTTTGGTCACTAACTAGAACTAAAATTAAAAATGAAAATGAAAAGTTAATAAAGTAAAAATGAAATAAAATACTGTAGATAGAAATAAAATAAAATAATTAAAAATAAAAAATGAAGGAAAAGCAAAACAAAATATTATAATTGAAATCATGGGCAGATAAGAAAAGGCTTCCTAATTTTACAGGCAGCATAACAAGATTTAGTCACATTCAAGGAAACTGAATCATATTGACCCGATAACAGCAAAAGATCAGAATTCCCTGGGTGTTTTACAAGGTAAAGTGTTACAAGTGGATTACTATAAATTATAATGCATAGCTGCCAATAAAGCATTTTAAGCACAGTGTGCCTAGTTTCTCCCTTCAACTCTGTTTCTTTTAATACGGCCTCAGTGATTTCAGATTGTCCGTAAAATTCCACTTAATTAGAAAAACAAGGGATGACTATTTAAGAAGAAATCACTTGATTTTATTAAAGCTTTACAGCCCTCTCTAAGCGGTTTACAGAGTTCAGCATATTGCCCCCAACAATCTGGGTCCTCATTTTACTGACCTCAGAAGGATGGAAGGCTGAGTCAACCTTGAGCCGGTAAGATTTGAACAGCCGAACTGCAGCTAGCAGTCAGCTGAAGTAGCCTAGCAGTGCTGCACTCTAACCACTGCCCCACCTCGGCTCTTTTGGTCACTAACTAGAACTAAAATTAAAAATGAAAATGAAAAGTTAATAAAGTAAAAATGAAATAAAATACTGTAGATAGAAATAAAATAAAATAATTAAAAATAAAAAATGAAGGAAAAGCAAAACAAAATATTATAATTGAAATCATGGGCAGATAAGAAAAGGCTTCCTAATTTTACAGGCAGCATAACAAGATTTAGTCACATTCAAGGAAACTGAATCATATTGACCCGATAACAGCAAAAGATCAGAATTCCCTGGGTGTTTTACAAGGTAAAGTGTTACAAGTGGATTACTATAAATTATAATGCATAGCTGCCAATAAAGCATTTTAAGCACAGTGTGCCTAGTTTCTCCCTTCAACTCTGTTTCTTTTAATACGGCCTCAGTGATTTCAGATTGTCCGTAAAATTCCACTTAATTAGAAAAACAAGGGATGACTATTTAAGAAGAAATCACTTGATTTTATTAAAGCTTTACAGCCCTCTCTAAGCGGTTTACAGAGTTCAGCATATTGCCCCCAACAATCTGGGTCCTCATTTTACTGACCTCAGAAGGATGGAAGGCTGAGTCAACCTTGAGCCGGTAAGATTTGAACAGCCGAACTGCAGCTAGCAGTCAGCTGAAGTAGCCTAGCAGTGCTGCACTCTAACCACTGCCCCACCTCGGCTCTTTTGGTCACTAACTAGAACTAAAATTAAAAATGAAAATGAAAAGTTAATAAAGTAAAAATGAAATAAAATACTGTAGATAGAAATAAAATAAAATAATTAAAAATAAAAAATGAAGGAAAAGCAAAACAAAATATTATAATTGAAATCATGGGCAGATAAGAAAAGGCTTCCTAATTTTACAGGCAGCATAACAAGATTTAGTCACATTCAAGGAAACTGAATCATATTGACCCGATAACAGCAAAAGATCAGAATTCCCTGGGTGTTTTACAAGGTAAAGTGTTACAAGTGGATTACTATAAATTATAATGCATAGCTGCCAATAAAGCATTTTAAGCACAGTGTGCCTAGTTTCTCCCTTCAACTCTGTTTCTTTTAATACGGCCTCAGTGATTTCAGATTGTCCGTAAAATTCCACTTAATTAGAAAAACAAGGGATGACTATTTAAGAAGAAATCACTTGATTTTATTAAAGCCCAGCTGTTCTTCATACTGAAGAGGAGATCTAGTAAGGAGGAAAGTCATAAAGAGGCAATCAGGGATAGTAATGTGGAAAAGGAGACAGAAAATGAGGGGGGAAAGTAGAAAAGTGAAAAGAAGAGTGAGATAAGTCTAAAAAAATCTCTACCAATGTCTGCCTGTTTGGTCACCATGATAGAAAAAAGATGTTGAGACTCTAGAAAAAGTCTAGAGAAGAGCAACAAAGATGATTAGGGAACTTGAGGCTAAACCATACGAAGAATGGTTGAGGGAATTGGGTATGTCTAGCCCAGAGGTGGGTTCCTCCCGGTTCAGACTAGTTTGCCCGAACCGGTAGTGACCCACTGGTGATGTCATGATGATGTCATGGAACCGGTTCGTGGGTGCCAGTCCGTGGGCGCCGCTATCTTTTGGGGGGGGGGGGATTTTTAAAAATTTTTTTAATTTTTTAAAATTTTTTAATTTTTTCTTCTGAGCATGCTCAGAAGCCGAGTTTCCGGCACTGCACATGTGTCACCATCTTGTTTTTAGCTTTTTTTTTGGAGGGGGTTATTTTTCGGCAATGCACCCACGAGGCGCAGGAGGAAGCGAAGAGATAGCGAGGTAAGTTAGAACCCATCCCTGGTCTAGCCCAATGAAGATACGGACTAGGGGGTGTGACGTGATAACAGTCTTCCAATAGCAAAAGGTCTGCCCCAAAGAAAAGGGAGTCAAATTATTCTCCAAAGCACCTGAAGGCAGGACAAGAACCGGTGTATGGAAACTAACCAAGATGAGAACCAACCTAGAAAAGAAGAATTTCCTGACCGTGAGAACAATTAATCAGTGGAACAGCTTGCCTTCAGAAGTTGTGGGTGCTCCATCACTGGAGGTTTTTAAGAAGAAATTGGACAGCCATTTGCCTGATATGGTATAGGGTCTCCTGCATGAGCAGGGGGCTGGGTTAGAAGACCTCCCAGACCTTCCAACTCTGTTATCCTGTTATGCAATTAAATTTATAAGCCACCTGGATCCACTATGTCTCTATGCAAAATTTAAAATAAAACAATTTACACAATATACTGTAAATGTTTGTCTCCAAGAACCAAGAGAGACACATGGAGTTAATTCTGAGCAGTTTCCTTGGTTGTTTCTCAGGAATAGACAGAAAACTTGCAATTATTTGTGTCTCTAAAGCTATCCTCGAAGAACGGTTAGGGAGGAGCCTTCTTAACCTTCTTTCTTGCAGCCAAACTATCCGTAGGAGAAGAGCAGGCAAAGCTAGTGAAAGGAGTTAAACATGTCATCAGCTCAGAGTCTTTATGTTGCCACAAATGAGCCAAGTCTCTCTTGAATTCCATTGACCATTATCTGGCACCAATTTAATACTGAACAGTTGTGTACAGGTTGAATAAATCTGCTGTGATGCAACTTAAGGAATGGTCCTGAATCTTTGAGACTGCCACTATCTAAGCTTTGCTGCCTCTTTTGCCCTCTGGAATGCAGCTCTTCCCTTGAATCCAGACTACATTCCACCACAATAAAATACCCAAAGAATGTCCAACTTTCAAAGCTTTAAACTTTCATATGTTCATAGCTCAGACAATTCTCAAAAGGCCTGCTAGAAATCTAGCCCATGACCAAGGAAAAGAAAAAAAAACAAGTCTAAATGACTTATCTAGATAAGGTAAGGGTGGGGCTCAGAGGTGGGTTTCAGCAGGTTCTGACCAGTTTTTGAGAACCGGGTAGCAGAAATGTTGAGTAGTTCAGAGAACCAGTAAATACCACCTCTGACTGGCCCTGCCCCCATCTATTCTCTGCCTCCAGAGTCCCAGCTGATCGGGAGGAAATGGGGATTTTGCAGTAACCTTCCCCTGGAGTGGGGTGGGAATGGAGATTTTACAGTATCCTTCCCCTGCCACACCCACCAAGCCACGCCCACCACACCATGCCCATGCCATCATGGCACACTGGTGCGCTTATGCATGCCTACTTATGGACCTCTTAGGAATGGGGTGAGGTCCACGGTAGACAGTTTAAGGTTGAAGCTGTGAGGGTTTGAGGGTGTAACAATTCCAGGCATTGACCAATCTGTTGCTGAAGTCGTATCTTCTGCAATCGAGTTTGGAGCGGTTTACCTTGAGTTTGTATCGATTGTTTGCCTGTGTATTATTGAGGTTGAAGCTCAATAATATATTCTCTTCTGTCACTTGCTAAACTTTTTAGAAAGAGAAATGGCATATTTTTGTAAGTTGGCCTGGATGGCATTCTTCAAGGTTTCCTCGGTGAAATTCTTCCATGGGAGAAATTCCCCATTCGCCTTCCCTTTCTGGATTCCTGAGGCTCTGGTGCTTATCTAATCTAAAGCTTCTAAGGCAGAGGTCTTCAAACCTGGCAACTTTAAGACTTGTGGACTTCAACTCCCAGAATTCTGGGAGTTGAAGTCCACAAGTCTTAAAGTTGCCAGGTTTGGGGACCCCTGTTCCTAGGCGAGCTTAGCTCCTGGTCGTTTCATGAACCCATCTATGAAATTTTCAAGTCAGTTAAAGGTTTGCTGTTGTCCCCTTGTCCTTTTTATTATTATTATTTTTCGCTTTGCAATTTAGCTTCCAGCCCTGGTATTTCCTGACATTCTCCCCTCTAAGTGCTCATAACCCCATCCATCAAACTGTGTCTTTCAAAGAACAGAAAAGGCACCATCTGGTGTTCGCCTCTTTCTTTCTATTATGTTGCATAAAAGGGCTGGAAGAACCAAAGGCTACACTCCCTTTGGACTGCCCATGCTAATTAACCACAGTTTTGTTTCCAATGGAGCTGGAAATTTTGTAACGTTTTGAGATAGATAGAGAGGTAGAGAGATAGAGGGAGAGAGTTAGAGGAGAAGAAGGGGAGGGAAAGAGGGGGAGAGAGAGAGAGACGAGAGAGACAGAGAGAGAATAGAATAACAACTTTATTGTCACTTTGAATGTACACTAATCAGCATACATTAAAATGAAATTTCGTTGCATTTATTTATTTATTTATTTATTAGTGATATTTATATACCGCCTCACAGTGCAAGCACTCTCTAAGCGGTTTACACCATTAAGCAATGTATATATTTACATTGCCCCCAACAATCTGGGTCCTCGTTTTACCTACCTCGGAAGGATGGAAGGCTGAGTCAACCCTGAGCCGGTGAGATTTGAACAGCTGAACTCAAATGATCAGTCAGCTAAAGTAGCCTGCAGTGCTGCTTTCTAACCGCTGCGCCACCTCGGCATACAGCTCTCAAAAGGTCACCACCTCCAATTTACACTACATAAACATGACTAAATAAATAAAAAAGGAATAAAAAATGAATTAAAAAATAAAAAATTAAATTAAATTAAATTAAATAAATAAATAAATAAATAAATAAATAAATAAATAAATAAATAAATAAATAAATAAATAAATATGCATACACCTACATATATAACACCGAGGAACAACACAGTCTAGTCCATCTATGGAGATTCTCAGTCATCCAGGTCATGGTTGTCCCAAAAGTGCTTTTTTCTTTTTTTTTCAAGAGGCAACTGGACTTTGTGGTTTTTCTTTGAAGACGTTTTGCTTCTCATCCAAGAAGCTTCTTCAGCTCTGACTGGATTGGTGGGGAATGGAAGGATTTACATTCCTTGTGGACAGCTGGATATTTGCAATCTTTTAGTGGGTCCTTAAGGTCACCTGGAGGTTGATCTGGTCATCAGGGCCCCCTGAGTGGTGCAAATGGGCGTAGAGCCTTCTTGGAACTGTTGAAAGGACTGTGTTGTAGATTGGAGATAGATGATGCCGTATCTGTTGAGAGAGGGCTGTTCAATTTTGACATAAATGGCCTCTTCGACCCCTCTTTCAAACCAGCGATCCTCTCTGTCCAAAAAGGGGACTTTGCTGTCTTCAAAAGAGTGGCCTGTGCCTTTTAAATGCAGATGGACTGCTGAATCTAGTCCTGATGGGTTTGTTCTCCTATGTTGTGCCATGTGTTTATGAAGCGGTTGTTTTTTTTCCCCAATGCACAGTTCTGCACATGGCTCACTGCATGGGACTGCATATACCACGTTGCTCACATATACCAGAGTCTATACCACAGTCTAGTCCGGATGTATACATGTACATGGCGAGAAAAATGAATTTTGCAAGTTTACCGGACAGATGGCATAGGGAACAAAGCTGTGTGTGTGTGTGTGTGTGTGTGTGTGTGTGTGTGTGTGTGTGTGTGTGTGTGAGAGAGAGAGAGAGAGAGAGAGAGAGAGAGAGAGAGAGAGAGAGAGAGAGAGAGAGAGAGAGAGAGAGAGAGAGAGAGAGAGAGAGAGAGAGAGAGAGAGAGATATTTTTTCTCCTTTGGTTTATGGCTCTCCTCACTGACCTTCTCTGTATCCTTCCAATTTCAGTATATCTGCTGCTAAAGTGAGCACAGTTCATGGCTCTCCTCCTCATTGCTTTTGGCCCTTTTTGCCCATTAACCCTTTTAGATGTTTGCTGACATTTAACAAATAAATGTTACACTCTTTATTGCGAGCTGAACTGAGTGACATGTGTGTTTACTTTGATCCAGATACAGGGATTGTTTGTGCCATGGGCTGGGTGGGAACTAAGCTGGAAATTACATTGGTTTTCCACGACTAATTGGCTCCAATTTTGCTCAGGAGAGATCAGCAAGATGCTGCCATCTGTAAAAACAAAACATCTGAAGGGACCCGGGTTGGCTGCCCTGCAGTGACGCTGCTTTCCTTAGCCAGCCGATGGTTCCTTCATCTAATCTCTGTTGCTCAGTTGTAATTCTTGTGCCTGTAGAACTCAATGCATTACAGGCATTTGCAATGCAAAATAATACAGAATGAAGTACCTTAATGTTGGATTTTTCACTGTTTTCCATGGATCCAATAAATCTATAATGAATTTTGGGCTCCGTCCAGAACAGGGGTGTCAAACTCGATTTCATTGAGGGCCGCATGAGGGTTGTGTTTCACCTGGGGGGACTGGGGGGGCGTAGCCAGGGGTGGGCATGGCCAGTTCAACATCACCCATGTCGGGGGCACGTGTGGTGGCCCGAGCACTCTGCCAGCGAAAACGGGCTCCCGAGCTCCATTTTCGGCTGCGACGGCCTCCTGCAACCCTCTGCCAGCAAAAATGGAGCTCGCAAGAGCCGCCCATGACCCTCCCAAGCTCCGTTTTCACTGGCAGAGAAAATGCGGGCCAGTCCTTAGCTGTTTCCAGGGTGGCCCTGTGGGCCAGATCTAAGCACCCCGTGGGTCAGATCTGACCCCCAGGCCTTGAGTTTGACCCCACTGATCAAGAATATTATTTGGAGAAGAACTGTGCTTGGGGGATATGATAGAGCTGTAACTCCTGGTATACAAATCCTGCTTCCTGATTCTCACTCAAAGATGATTTAAGAACCTGCATGGAAATATTTCAGTAATTTCTTCCTATAACAGATGTCCATCATCAATACTATGCATAATTTGATCTGGGAGAACATATATTCCTGACTGCTCTGGGTATTTATCTTTGATTATCAAATGCTGTCCTGCACTGAGCTGTGGTGGCACAGTGGTTAGAGTACAGTATTGCAGGCTACTTCTGCTGATTGCAGGCTGCCTGCAATTTGGCAGTTCGAATCTCACCAGGCTCAAGGTTGACTCACCATTCCATCCTTCCAAGGTAAAAATGAGGACCCAGATTGTTGCGGGCAATATACTGACTCTATAAACCACTTAGAGAGGGCTGTAAAGCACTGTAAAGCGGTATATAAGTCTAAGTGCTATTACTATTGCTATTCATGTTCAGTATTTTTCTTTCTACACTATAATAGGAGAAACTTTATAGGAGAAATAAGGATAAATTTTCCGATGGTGAGAGTGATCAACCAGTGAAACAGCTTGCCTGCAGAGGTTGTGAGAACTCCAACACTTGAGATTTTCAAAGGGAGATTGGACTGCCATTTGTCCGAAATGGTGTAGGGACTCCTGCTTGAGCAGGGGGTTGGACTAGATGACCTACAAGGTACCTTCCAACTCTAGTAATCTGTAATCTGTAATCTGTAGTCTGTAGTCTGTAATCTGTAATCTGTAATGCTATTTTCATTATTGTAAGCAACCTCAATGGGGGCATGCAATTCATATTTAAAATGAAGCAAGAAAATTACTCCCCATTTACAATGGGTGAGTTCTCAAAACCCCTGCTCCCCAATAAGCAGAATAACATTTATTTTATAATTTATTTAATTGGCATTCCTTATTAGATAAACACAACAGTTGTGTACTTAGTGTGTTGTGTGAATCTGGGACCCGTTAGCAATAGCACTTAGCACTTAGACTTATATACCGCTTCATAGTGCTTTGACAGCCCTCTCTAAGCGGTTTACAGAGTCAGCATCTTGCCCCCAACAATCTGGGTCCTCATTTTACCCACCTCGGAAGGATGGAAGGCTGAGTCAACCTTGAGCCGGTGAGATTTGAACTGCTGAACTGCAGCTCGCAGTCAGCTGAAGTAGCCTGCAGTACTGCACTCTAACCACTGCTCCACCCCGGCTCAAGGTTATCCTCAGTTATGGTTATAACATGCTCCTGTGCAAGGAAATGTGACCCCCCCACTTCAAACCCTATTGTGTTCTACCTTCCAGCCCTACCTTGCTGAATCTACATACATTTGCATCACTGATTTCCTGACCCATAAATAGTATATTTTGAGTTTATTAAAGGCATGAATCACCTCAGCAGATTCCCAACAGAGTTTCTTTGTTGCTGCCTGTTCTCTGAGCGTGTATTCACTCAGCCACCATGATCATCGCTGCATAATTAACGAGGATGAAATGCTGCAATATGACTCTCATCTTATGCATCATTGCTTTTGATTCTGAACTCAGGTGGAGAGTGCCAGCCAGAAACAGACAGATCAGGGGAATGGAGAGAGGAGTAAAAGGTAGTGGCTCTCCCAGAGGACTCCAGAGGCTTGCAGGAGCATCTGAAAAGGTTTAAGGAGAATCACAGGTAGGGAACTGGCTCCCAGAATGGCCCCACAAAGAGAACGCATGTTCAGATTAAATCAATTTTTTTAAAAAGGAAAGAAAAAATGGCTATGGAATGGAACATCCTGAAAATTGACACTGTCAACCTGATCTGAAGAACAAAGCACACCTATAATAGCAATAGCACTTAGACTCACAATGGTTTACAGCAGAGGTGGGTTCCTGCCGGTACACTCTTACCTGTTGGTCACCGCAGAGCCGAAGAATTCGGTGGTGTTCGCGGTGTGGGGCTTCCCCCGCCTGCTTTCCCCCGCCAGCCTGGGCACCGCCATTTGCGTTCTTTTGCCCTCTGCACAAGCAGAACGCTTTGCGCATGTGCAGAGGGCAAAAGAATGCAAATGGCGGCGTCTAGGCGGGTGGGGGAAAGCGGGCGGGGGAAGCCCTGTGCCGCGAACACCACCGGCTTCTTCGGTTCTGCAGCGACCAACAGGTAAGAGCGTATTGGCAGGAACCCACCTCTGGTTTACAGCCCTCTCTAAGCAGTTTGCAGAGTCAACATCCTGTCCCCCGACAATCTAGGTCTTCATTTTACTGACCTCAGAAGGATGGAAGGCTGAGTCAACCTTGAACCAGTCAGGATCGAACTGTTGGCAGTGGGGCAGAGTCAGCCTGCAATACTGCATTCTAACCACTGCACCACCATGACTCTTATAAGTGGTCCAGGTGAACTTCTAAAAGTATGATGAAAGGAGGAGTTATTTTGACCTCCTTTGAAATTCCAGGTGCCATGCTGCATTTAATGGAGAGCAGCAGAACTAGTAGAAGAGAGCAAAAGGAACAGACTTGATAATATCAATATCAAAGATTGTCAAGAGTCAAACAATAGGTGTGCTGATTTACTACCAGCCTATCAGATACTTAGAAGCTGAGGGTGTAGTGCCAGAAGGAAACAACAATTAATGACTTAATAGCCAGCCATCAACACTCTAGTTAACAATTAAAAGCTACACACAACCAGGAATCATATAAATACAAATAGAATGTGCATATTCTGGAGAGACAGAAGTTCCTGCTGATGAGCCTGAAAGCTTGGAAGAATAAACTTTTGGTCCCAGTGACTGACTCAGATTGGAACTGCAACATTATCTTGGGACATGGATATTTGCCTTCATTAAAGAGGGTTGGTTTCCTTTATGACTGACTGATCTATATAGGTGGTACCTCGCTCAATAGTAGTAACTGTGAGAGGGATCTTGGAGTCCTAGTGGACAACCATTTAAATATGAGCCAGCAGTGTGCAGCAGCTGCCAAAAAAGCCAACACAGTTCTAGGCTGCATTAACAGAGGGACAGAATCAAGATCACGTGAAGTGTTAATACCACTTTATAATGCATTGGTAAGGCCACACTTGGAATACTGCATTCAGTTTTGGTCACTACGATGTAAAAAAAGATGGTGAGACTCTAGAAAGAATGCAGATAAGAGCAACAAAGATTATTAGGAAACCGGAGGCTAAAACATATAAAGAAGGATTGCTGGGTATGTCTAGTTTAATGAAAAGAAGGACTAGGGGTGACCTGATAGCAGTGTTCCGATATCTCAGGGGTTGCCACAAAGAAGAGGGAGTCAAGCTATCCTGAGGGTAGAACAAGAAGCAATGGGTGGAAACTAATCAAGGAGAGAAGCAACTTAGAACTAAGGATAAATTTCCTGACAGTTAGAACAATTATTCAGTGGAACAACTTGCCTCCAGAAGTTCTAAATGCTCCAATGCTGGAAGTTTTTAAGACTATGTTGCATAACCATTGGTCTGAAGTGGTGTAGGGTTTCCTGCCTAAGCAGGGAGTTCAACTAGAAGACCTCCAAGGTCCCTTCCAACTCTGCTATTCTAATTCTAATTCTGATTTGATCTCCTCGCAGTCCAAGGGACTCTCAAGAGTCTTCTCCAACACCACAATTTGAAAGCATCAATTCTTTGGTACTCAGCCTTCCTTATAGTCCAGCTCCCACAGCCATACATTACTACTGGGAAAACCATAGCTTTGACTATACAGACCTTTGGTGGCAAGGTGGTAGCTCTGCTTTTTATTTTTTTTTTTTTTAATTTTTTTTTTATTATTTTTCTTCATTAAACATCTGAATATTTTGATACAGATCTACACCCGTTTTTACAACATTTGTTATATCTCAATTATGCACATTAAATCATAAATTTACAATCTTTTCTGTCTTTGTTTTCTTCTCACGTTGTCACACAGTCTTTCCTCTTTTCTTTAGTCCAGTTGTACCATCTAGTCCATGTTTTGTAGTATTCTGAGTCGCATTGTCCTTTGAGTTGAATAGTCAGCATGTCCATTTCGGCACATCTATATATTTTGTCCATTAGTATATTTTCTGGTGGGATTTGATTGTCTTTCCAATATTGTGCATATGTTATTCTTGCCGCAGTTGTAATATGTAGTATTAAATATTGTATATTTTTTGGATGTTGTTTTTCCATTATCCCCAGAAGGAAAAATTCTGGGGTAAATTCCATTGTTCTCTCAGTAATTTCTTGTAACCAGGCATGCACTTTTTTCCAGTAGCCCTTTGCTTCGGGACACAACCACCACGCATGAAAGAAGGTACCTACGTCTTTTTTACATTTCCAGCAAGCCGAATTCATTTTTGGGTATATTTTGGCCAATCTTGATGGAGCTAAATGCCATCTATAAAACATTTTATAATAATTCTCTTTGTATGCTGTTGACTTAGTTATTTTGCAGTTTATATTCCATGTTTTCTCCCAGTCAGCTAAGTGTATGTTGTGGCCTACGTTTTTTGCCCATGCTATCATGGGTTCCTTGACAATTTCCTCCATTTTATCGAATTCCAGCAGATATTTATATAGTTTTGATATTATTTTTTCGTCCGGGCCAATCAAAATTTTATCCAGTTTTTGCATTTCCATTTCTATACCCATACCCTCAGTATCTTTTTTGTGTCGAGTTTTTAATTGTAAGTAAGTCAACCAATCAATATTTATATTTTGTTCCGCCAATTGTTCTCTACTTTTTAATTTCCCTGTCAGATCTAATATATCGCTATATTTTGCTGCTTTGGTTATATCAATTAGGTTGGGGTAGGTCATGGCTTCTATAATTGAAAGCCATTTGGGGATTTTCATGTAGTTCTTCTTTTTGATTTCATACCATGTTTTTAACAAAGATTTTCTAATTAGGTGTTGGTTGAAGCTAAGTTGTGGCTTAGTTCCATCTCTCCATATGTAAGCATGCCATCCCATTTGTAGGTCGTGGCCCTCTAGTGTTAGTATTCTTTTGTTAGTTAAGTTTATCCATTCTTTTATCCACGCCAAGGATGCTGCTTTGTAGTAAAGTTTCCAGTCAGGGAGCCCTAGACCACCTCTGCTCTTATCATCCTGTAAATTTGCTAATTTGATTCTTGGTTTTTTGTTTTGCCATATAAATTTAGATATAATTTTATTCAAATTAGTAAAAAATTTAGTCTCTAATTTGATCGGAACTGTTTGGAATAGGTATAAAAATTTTGGCAGTATACTCATTTTAATTGCAGCTATACGCCCTAATAATGATAACTGTAATTTTTTCCATTTTTCTAATTCTAATCTTGTTTGGTTTACTAATTTGTCATAATTGTCTTTTTTAATAGATGAACATCTATTTGTTAGTATTATCCCTAGATGTTTAATTGTTTTGGTTGTTTGTAAGCCTAATTTCTCTTCTAATTCATCTTTTTGTTTTATTGTCATATTTTTTGTTAATAGTTTAGTTTTTTGTTTATTGATTTTCAATCCTGCCAATTCTCCGTATTCCTCTATCTCTTTAATCAGTTTTTGCCCTGTTTCAATTGGTTCTTCTATAAAAAATACGAGATCATCGGCAAATGCCTGTAATTTATACTCCTGGTTTCTAATCTTTGTTCCCTTAATATCCTTATTATTTCGAATTTTGTTTAGTAATGTTTCCAATGTTAAGATAAAGAGCAGAGGTGACATCGGACATCCCTGACGTACTCCTTTAAAGATCCGGAATGATTGTGTCATATCCCCATTTATCATAATCTTGGCTGACTGGGAGGTGTAGATTGTTTCTATAATTTTTTCAAATTTGTCGCCAAATTTCATCTCTTTGATCAAACCTATCATATACTGCCAATTTACGTTGTCGAACGCTTTTTGCGCATCCAGGAAAGCTAGGGCGACCTGCTTTTCTGGATGCGCTTCGTAATATTCCAATATATTTAAGACGATTCTTGTATTGTTTTTTATCTGCCGCATTGGTAAAAATCCATTTTGATCCGAATAGATAATTTTATTTAGTATTTTTTTGGTTCTTTCTGCCATAATTGTCATAAAAATTTTATAATCTGTGTTCAACAACGAAATTGGTCTGTAGTTTTGTATATGATTTTTCTCGGTACCTTCTTTCATGATCGTGGTGATATATGTTTCCCTCCACGTATTTGGTATCCTAGCTCCTGTTAATGCTTCATTATATAGCTCTAATAGAATATCCTCTAGTATTGTACTCATTTTTTTGTAATATTCCCCTGGAAATCCATCCGGTCCTGGTGTTTTATTGTTGTTTTGTTTTTGAATTGCATTTTGAATTTCTTGTATTGTAATATCCCTGTTTAACATTTCCTTATCAATTTCCTCTATTTGCGGCATACTAATTTCCTTTAAATATTCTTTTATTTTATTTAGTTCCACTGGGTCCTGTCTGTATAAGTCTCTATAGTATTCTGTTGCAATTTCTTTTATTTTTTCGTCTGAGTGTTGTATTTCCCCATTTGTGTCTATCAGTTGATTTATAATTCTATTGCTTTTTTCCTTTTTAATTTTATAAGCTAGCCATCTACCGGGTTTATTTGCTGTTTCAAAGAATGTTTGTTTTGTAAGCCTAATATCCTTCAAATATTCCTGTTGTTCAATTAAATTCAATTTATGTCTCGTTTCCATTAATAATTTATGTGTATTCTCTTCCTTTGGTTCTTTTTGCAGTCTTTTTTCTAACTGCTGAATATCCTTTATTTTTTCATTGTATTCCTGCCATTTTTCTCTATTTTTCTTTGCCGTATAGGCAATTGTAATTCCCCTTATATATGCTTTTAATGTATCCCATAAGTTTTGTATGGTTGTAGGCTGTTTCTTATTCTCTTTCATAAATAATTTTATTTCTTTGGTAATTGTTTGTATGTATTCATCTTCTTGGAGTATTTTTGTGTTCAAAGTCCATCTCCTTATTCCTTTCTTTTTCCCTTTCCATATTACTATTAAGGGGCTATGGTCTGCCCATATGTTTGGGGCTATCTCCACCGATGCTATGTTCTTGCATATTTCTTTATTTGTCCAGACCATGTCTATTCTTGAAAAGGATTGGTGTGGTATTGAATGAAATGTATATTGTTTGTCTTTAGGGTGCAATAATCGCCATGTATCTGTCAAATTCAACTCCTCTATCATGTCCTTGAATGTAGTTGGTAGTGTATTTTTGTTATTTTTTTTGTTTTTCCCTGTTATGTAGTCTCTTTTTGGATCTATTATACCATTAAAATCCCCTATTAAACATATATTTTTATATTTAGTTGTCATTAATTTCTCATGTATCTTTTGATAGAAGTTTTTTTGCTTTTGATTGGGTGCGTATATATTTACTAATAATATTTTTTCTCCCCCTATTTCAATTTCCACCATTATATATCTTCCTTTGGAGTCTACTTTTATTTCTTTAGACTCAATCTCTTTTTGTACATATATTACTACACCTTTCTTTTTTTTCTCCCCTAATGATGCGTATAATTTCCCTAGTTTTGGATATTCCAGATATTTTTTATGTACTTGTTTGATATGGACTTCTTGTAAACATATTACTTCTGCTTTTTGTTTAACTAATTTTGAAAATATTTTCCTTCTTTTTTGTGCATTGTTTAATCCATTAATGTTTAATGATATGAGTTTTGTTTCCTTTAACGTTTCCGGTTTTGTTTATAAAGTGTTTTTCTAACTATTTACTTTTCGCTTCTGCTGCTGTTTGTGTCCTTGTTTTAATTCTCTCTACTTTTTTATTTAAATCTTCAGTCTCTTCAATTCCCTCCCTCTGTACCTCTTCTTCAATCTCCTGCTCTTCTTCTTCACTTGCCCCATCCACTTTTCCTTCACTTTCCATCTCTTTCTCCATACCAGCAAGTTGTTCATATACCTCCTGTGCTCTTTCTATGGTATCCACCTTTACTTTTCGTCCTTCCAAGTTTATTATCATCCCCTCCGGAATGAGCCATCTGAATATAATGTTCTTTTTATTTAACAATGTTGCTAGTGGCTTATAGTCTCTTCTACGTTCCCTAACCCTTCTTGGGACTTGTTTCAAGATGTTTATTTCTCTCCCTTTGTATGTTAATGTCCCCCCTCTCGTGGCTAAGTAAACGTTGTCTCTTGTTTTCTTTCTGGCAAACCTTATATGTATTTCTTTCGGCAGGCGGTGGCGTCTAGCGTAGTTGGTTTGTATCCTGTACACTTCGTCTATTTCATTTCTGGTATCTGTTTTGTCTTGCTGTAGAATTTCTGCTACCACCCCTGCCATCACATCTCCCAAGTCTTCCTCCTTATTCTCTGGAATATTTTGTATTCTTAAGAAATAAGATGATCTATCCATTTCGAGATGGATTAGTGAGGACTCCAGCTCTCTATTTATTTCTGTCACTCTCTGGTCTACCTTCTCAATTTTATTTTCATTTTGTTCTGTTTTTTTTTCCACACCACTAATACGTTGTTCATTTTTTTTTATCACCTCCTGTATCATCTCCATTCTATTGTCCAATCTTAAAATATCTGATTTTAGTTCGGTATGATTTTGCGTAATCAATTCCTGTAATTTAAGCATTGTTTCCTGAACCACGTTTAGTGTACTGTTCATATTCTGCATAAGGGATGTACCCCCTTTTTCTACTGGTAACATATCATCTATCTGCCTTTGAGTGACTGGTGATGCTGCACTTGCAGCTCCAGCTTGTGCTGGTTTCTTCCCCCCCTTCATGGGCATATTTGTTGTATTACTTGTCATTTCCTTTAAGATTGATTTTTGTTGTTCTAAAATTTTGTAGATCCTCTCCCAGATTACCATATAACAATCTTTTACCCTGTTATATTATTTAGTTCTCTATCAATCCTGTATGTTTTATCAATTACTGATATAGTTCTCTATGTTCTTAAATGTACCAATTATCCAAAAATTCTATATAAATATATCTATAAATAATCTGTTACTATAGTACTTATATTAATAACTAATTAAATATTTTAGATACGTTAAAGAGTTATACAGTAGAATATAGTTTTCCTTATAAAATTTTCACCAATCTAATTATAGTTATGATTACAATTTATATATTTCTATTAATGTTCAAAGTATCCTCTATAGACTTTACAATTCAATCAATATATATCCCTATTTCTTTTAAATCGATCCTTAAAAATATTATTTCAAAATAAATATATATATTATTTAAGTTACAGTTAAAATTAAAAATATTACATTTATAGACACTAAAGATTTTCCCTTTTTTACAATCTATAAATAGGAAGAGGAGAGGGTAGAGGATTTAATTATAGCAGGATATTTAGTGAAAAGTAAAATAGGTGATAAAAATGAAATAAGTGTTCAAAGGTGAAAAATAGAAAAAAGTTATATAATATAGTTCTTTTTAAGCGGTACCAGTTTCAGTTGGTATTAAGTGGATCTCAGCAATCCTGTAAGTGTTTTAGAGGTCTTGATTTCCTTGGATTCTGCAATCAGATGTTTCCTTCTGGCCTCAGTAATAGAGATCGTTCCGTTCAAAATTGCCAAGTCATCCACCATGTGCTGTTTCTCCGCTCCCGTCTCTGATCTCTCATCTGGTGTTGAATCCCCAGTTTCTCTGGTCTGCTGTCTCTCAGCAGGTAATCCTCCGATAACAAAAAAGTACTATTGCACGTCCTCCACAGGGGCTCAATTTAGCTCTTTTGTTATGTTTATTCACAGTGCTGTTTCCTCCTTAGAGTCCTGTCCTTCTGCTCGTTCTTTGTTTTCGCCGCTGATTTTCTCACAGAGCTCCTTAATTGCCCTGTCCTTGTGGTCAGATCTCCCTCATTTATAAATCCAAAGTTTTCGTGAGAGTTAGGTTTGGTATTCCAGGTGCGATCTGCTATTATTTTTGCTTCCTTTTCTTATGTGGTGTTTTGAGGCTTCGGGTCCGCCATACTTCAAAGAGCAGAGACGGACGCTTTCATTTCGGATAATGAGGATGCCCTCCGCCCCAGCGGGCGAACGCCTTCGCCCCGCTGTTGCCTGGGATGTCCCTCTTGTCAACCAAGTCCTACAAACTTCGATGCCCCGAAGGGTCTCCAAAAACAAAAGAAGAAAGCAGCCTCTGAGGACGGAGATCGTCCCTTTACAGCTGCTTCACCCCACGTCACCACAGGAAGTCCCCAGGTAGCTCTGCTTTTTAATATGCTGTCTACATTTGCCAGAGCTTTCCTCCCAAGGAGCAAGCGTCTTTTAATTTCATAGCAAAAGAGATTTCATGACAGAAAGAACCCCTAATTCCCAAACAAGTGGTGACAAGATATTCATAAAGGTTGACAGGTGGAGCTGAAAGTGAATCCACCTGCTTTTGGCTTTTATGTCATGAGCCTGTGAATATATTCCTAGGAACTGCTCAATAAATATGCATATTGCTTTGCATTTATAATTTCAACATTAAAAGCAGCACTGTCTTAAACTAGAGTTTAGATTAACAGAGTTGGAAGGGACTTTGTAGCAGTGGTGGGTTCCTACCAGTGCGGTCCACTCTATAGCACCGGTAGCAGCCCGCTGGTGACGTCACAGTACCGGTGAGGTCGGTTGCCGGTGCCTGGGCGCCACCATTAAAAAATTTTTTTTTACATTTTAAAAAAAAATTTTCTTCTGCGCATGCCCAAAAGCCGAACTTCCGGCACTTGCATGCACTGCCTTCCTACAGTGAGTCCAAGCAGGGGAGGATGGCTGAGGGAGCGCGTGAGACGCTGAAAGAACAGGCGGCAGGAGCTATCTCCATTCCCCTTCCTCCAGCAGTCCGAGAAGCCACGAACACGTGGTGATGATCCTAGGCATTTTCGCACGTTTGAGGCTTCTCGAGCTGCTGAGGGGAGAGGGAATGGGCAGCAGGACCTATCTCAGTTCCCCTCCCTTCAGCAGTCCGAGAAGCCACACCCACCCGGTCACATGGCCGGCAAGCCATGCCCACCTGGTCACATGGCTGGCAAGCCACACCCACAAAATAAGCCATGCCCACAGAGTGATAGTAAAAAAAATTAGGAACCTGCCCCTGCCTTGTAGGTAATCTAGTCCAACCCCCCCTGCTCAAGCAGGAGACCCTACACCATTTCTGACAAATGGCAGTTCAATCTCTTCTTGAAAGCCTCCAGTGATGAAGCTCCCACAACTTCCAAAGGCAAGCTGTTCCATTGGTTGATTGTTCTCACTGTCAGAAAGTTTCTCCTTGTTTCTAGGTTGAATCTCTCCTTCTTCAGTTTCCACCCATTATTCCTTGTCTGGCCTTTGGGTGCTTTGGAGAATAGCTTGACTCCCTCCTCTTTGTGGCATCCCCTCAAATATTGGAAGACTGCTATCATGTCCCCCCTGGTCCTTCTCTTCTTTAGACTAGCCATGCCCAGTTCCTGCAACCGCTCTTCATATGTTTTAGTCTCCAATCCCCTAATCATCCTGGTTCCTCTCTTCTGCACTTTTGTTATGTCAGAGTTATGTCAGTGGAAAGAGATGGTCGGTTTGCTACCATCTTTTCTTCTTTCTAATGTCCAGGACAGATGCTAGGATTCTTGCAGCTTCTTCCAAGGGAGCTTAATAGCTGTAATGTGCTGAATTAATAGCAGAGAATGTGTAGTAGCTATTTGCCAGCAGTTATTCCAACAGAGTTAAGCACCTTGAAAAAAAAAACCTTTTGGATCAACTAATATAATAGTAGACTGCTACCTCTCTCTACCTCAAATGTCCTGAATTTTTTTGTGCCCTGTTCATTGGGGAAAGAAAAAAAAACCCTGTGATGGTAATGTCTTGGAGAGTTTTTATGTAGCACTGGAAAGGAATAATAGTTTAGCAGTAAAAAATGCTAAAGGAATACTGATAGAATAAGTGTCAATCAATTCCTACCTATTTGGGCTAGAAGGATGAGATTATGAGTATCCAGACTAAATTCCCAGTCCTGAAATTCCATGATGGTCTCCATCCAAATTCAAACCAATTTAGAATAGAATAGAACTTCAAGGGACCTTGGAGCAGAGGTGGTATTCATTCGGTTCGTACCAGTTCAGGTGAACCGGTAGCGGAAATTTTGAGTAGTTTGGAGAACCGGTAAATACACCTGTCTGGCCCCGGCCCCGCCCGCTCATCTGCCCACTCGCCGCTCACTCCGCCTGCCCACCCACCCACTCACCACTTGCTCCACCTGCCCGCCCACCCGCCCACCCGCCTGCCTGCCCGCTAGCCCCACCCACCCCACCCCACCCTATATATCTTGCCTTCGCAATGCACACATTCACATTTGCGAACCGATAGGGAAGGTAAGTGAATAACATTTATTTATTTATTTATTTATTTATTTATTTATTTATTTATTTATTTATTTATTTATTTATTTATTTATTTATTTATTTATTTATTTATTTATTTATTTATTTATTTATTTATTTATTTATTTATTTATTTATTGGTTCTTATATGCCGCCCTACTCCCGAGGGACTCAGGGTGGCGTGGAGGTCTTCTAGTGCAGCCCCCTGGTCAAGCAGGAGATCCTATACCATGTCAGATGAGTGACTGTCCAGTCTCTTCTTAAAAACCTTCAGTGATGAAGCCCCTACAACTTCTGAAGGCAAGCCGTTCCACTGGTTAATTGTCTCACTCTTAGGAAATTTCTCCTTAGTTCTAGGTTGCTTCTCTCCTTGATTATTTTTTTAATTTTTATTTATTTATTTATTTAGTTTGTCAAGCATGTACAAGATAACAGGTATAGTGTAAACATAAATATGAACATAGTAAATGGGTACGGGGAAAAAATGGAGACAGTAGGACAGAGACGGTAGGCACGCTGGTGCACTTATGCACGCCCTTTACAGACCTCTTAGGAATGGGGTGAAGTCGACTGTAGATAGTCTAAGGTTTAGGGATGAAACCACAGAGTCAGGTAGTGCATTCCAGGCATTGACCACTCTGTTGCCAAAGTCGTATTTTCTGCAATCGAGTTTGGAGCGGTTTACCTTGAGTTTGTGTCTATTGTGTGCTCATGTATTATTGTGGTTGAAGCTAAAGAAGTCACTAACAGATAGGACATTGTAGCAGATAATTTTGTGTGTTACGTTTAGGTTGGAACATAGGCGGCATAGTTCTAGGTTGTCCAAGCCCCAAATTTCAAGCCTGGTGGTGTAAGGTATTTTATTGCAAGCAGAGGAGTGGAGTACTCTTCTCGTGAAATACTTCTGGACTCGCTCAATTGTGTTAATGTCCGATATACAGTGCTGATTCCAGGCAGATGAGCTGTATTCAAGAATTGGTCTAGCAAAGGTTTTGTATGCCCTGGTTTGCATTACAATATTACCTGAGAAGATGCTTCACAAGATTAGGTTGAAAACTCTTAATGCCCTTTTGGCAATGCTGTTACAGTGAGCTCTGGCACTTAGATCATTTGAGATGAGAACTCCAAAGTCCTTGGCAGAGTGAGGGTATTCTACAAGGTCATATCTGCCCAGCTTGTATTTGGTGTTCAGATTTTTTTTTTTTGCCGATGTGTAAGACAGAACATTTGTTATTTTTTGTCTTGCTGTCTGGTGCTTTGGAAAATAGATTGACCCCATCTTCTTTGTGACAGCCCCGCAAATATTGGAACACTGCTATCATGTCACTCCTAGTCTTTCTTTTCATTAAATTAGACATTCCTGCAACCATTCTTCATATGTTTTAGCTCCTAGGCCCCTAATCATCTTTGTTGCTCTTCTCTGCACTCTTTCCAAAATCTCAACATTTTTAAAATACTATGGTGACCAAAACTGGATGCAGTATTCTAAGAGTGGTCTTACTAAGGCTTTATAAAGCGGTACCAATAATTCACGTAATCTTAATTCTATACCTCTGTTAATGCAACCTAGGATTACATTACGTTTTTTGGCTGCTGCCTCCCACTGATGTCTCATATTTAAATGACTGCTTGCTACAGATTTAAGTTTGCTGTATCTGTTCAATGGTAGAGAAGTCACAGTATTATTTTTTGAGGTAGTGGAGGTTTTGATGAGTATGCAAGGCAGGGCTAAGTTATATGGACCAAATCTGACCTGGAAGAAGACGATGCAACCTTCTCAGACTTCAAGTATCTTCTAATGCCAGGCAATTATAGAATGAGCAACGTTGCTCACAGCTCCAGATTAGAGATGTAATTACTGGATTATCTTTCTCTTTGCTCTGCATCTCTTTTTCCTTTTCAACAATCAAGGATCAGCTTGTTTCAAGACCACACTTGGAACACTGCATCCAATTCTGGTCACCACAATACAAAAAAGATGTTGAGACCAGCGGTGGATTGCTCTCTTACCTTGCTACCGGTGCGCTGCGCGTGCATCTCCATGTTTTGTGTGCGCGTGCACGCTACATGCGCGTGCCCCCTTGCACAATATGCACATGTGCCCCCTCACACAATTTTGCTTCTGCACATGTACAGAAGTAAAATCTTGTGAGGGGATGCGCATGCGCGATTTTGGCAATTATTTTGCTTCTGCTCATGCGCGGAAGCAAAAAAATGCCGAAATGTCACGCACGTGCACGTCCCCTCATGAGATTTTGCTTCCACGCATGTGCAGGAAGCAAAAAAAGCCCAAAAATTCTGGAAAAAATATGGCAACCGGTGAAGATGACGGACCGGTGTCGCGCACAAATTGCATCATCGGCCGGCCGCTACCGGTGGGGTAGAGTGTACTGCACCGGTAGGAACCCACCACTGGTTGAGACTCTGGAAAGAGTGCAGAGAAGAACAACAAAGATGCTAAAGTATATGATGAATGTTTGAAGGGACTGGTTATGTCTAGTCTAATGAAAAGAAGGACTAGGGGGGACATGATAGCAGTGTTCCAATATCTGAGGGGCTCCTACAAAGATGAACAGTCAAACTATTTTCCAAAGCACAAATAGGCAAGACAAGAAACTATGGTTGGAAACTAACCAAGGAGAGAAGCAACCTAGAACTAAGGAGAAATGTCCTATCGGTGAGGCCAATTAACCAATGGAATAACTTACCTTCAGAAGTTGTGGCTGCTCCATCATCGAAGGCTTTCAAAGAGGAGACTGGACAATCATTTGTCTGAAATGATATAGGATCTTCTGCTCAAGCAGGGGGTTGGACTAGAAGACCTCTGAGGACCCTTCCAAGTGTATTATTCTATGTTCCGTGTTCTTTATTCTCTTCTCTGTTTGGATGGCTTCGACCAGTGATTCAGCACTTAATGAATCAAGAGAAGAAAATCCTACCTCTAGCTCTCTGTTGCGTACCCAAGTTTGAATGGCAGCTCTTAACACGGGGGATTTGAAATGCCTGCCAATATGCCATGAGGTAAAAGCAATAATAAAGAAAAGTTTAATTTAGTCCCTGAGTGACATATGGAAGTGTTGAATGGCCTCTGGAAATAAAAATGACTAGAAGGAAATTATATTGGCATCTTTACCAAATTACAGGGATTTTTTTTATAAGGAAGCGTATGTCACAATTGTCCCTGTTTGTGACATCCAAATATTATATTGTCCCTATTGGTCCAAGAGATCAAGCATTGTTTAAATAGTGTTACTTAGAGGAATGAATGCCATTTTTTTTTAAAAAAGAGCCATTGGTGTGCAAATGTTGGTGGGCTCATTTCCTTTATTGTACTTTTGATTGGGAGGAAGGAGAAGAGAAAGCTACCATATTTTTGGAGTATAAGACGCACCTTTTCCCTCCCTAAAAGTGGCTAAAAATTTGGGTGTGTCTTATACTCTGAATGTAGCTTTTTCGGAGCTTTTTTGCCAGCCCTAACTAGGTGCTAACGATCTTCCCAGCTCTTACCTTGCAGGCTTTTTCATTGTTACTCTCTCCGAAGAATGTTTTTCCAGCCCTAAGTCTTTGCAGGGTTTTTTTCATTGCTATACTTGCTCCGAATAAGTTTTTTTCTAGCCCTAACCAGGTGCTAACAATCTTCCCAGCTCTTACTGGCTTGCAGGCTCTTTCATTGTTACTCTCTCTGAAGAATGTTTTTCCAGACCTAAGTCTTTGCAGGGTTTTTTTCATTGCTCTACTTGCTCCGAATAAGTTTTTTTCTAGCCCTAACCAGGTGCTAATGATCTTCCCAGCTCTTACTGGCTTGCAGGCTCTTTCATTGTTACTCTCTCCGAAGAAGGTTTTTTTAAGTCCTAAGCAGGGGATAAAATAATGTGCTGAAACTGACCAGACTAAGGACATTAGCCAGATGAATACCTGGTAGGCAGATTTTTTCTCCTATTTTCCTCCCCAAAAACTAAGGTGCATCTTATATTCCGGTGCGTCTTATACTCCGAAAAATACGGTATGTTGTTCAGCTCTACTTAATATGCATTTTAATACATAGATATAAAATGTCAGTGTTTTGTATGTCTGCCACACATACACACTTCTTAATCTGGACTGCACCCAAGTGATCTTTTGAATTTCTTCCCAGACTTAAAAGTTCTAAATGTCCCGGTTTTATTTCCTGTTACAGAGTCTGAGTTAATATTACCCATTTCAACAGATCAAAGACAGTTCAAAGACAGATTAAACTTGTTTAGCCTTAAATGCTTTTTTTGTGGCTGAATTATTTATTGAAAGAATTCGTAAGGCCACCGATCACAGCCGAGTGACTCTGGGTAACTAACAATACATAAGAACAAAAAAGGAGAGCAAAATTGGATAAGTACAATATTCATTCCATTATATTGCAGCCTAGACTCTAAGCAAAAAATCACCCATACAGATATTCCTAGACTTAACAATCGCAATTCAGCCCAACATTTCCCTCGCTAAACAAGACAGTTGTTAAGTGAGGTTTGTCCCCTTGACGATCTTTCTTGCCACAGTTATTATGTGAATCTCTGCAGTTGTGAGGTTAGTAACATGGTTGTTAAGTGAATCTGGCTTCTCCATTGACTTTGCTTGTCCGACGGTCACAAAAGGGGATCATGGGATGCCGCAATCCATCATAAATACATACCAGTTGCTAAGTGCCTGAATTTGATCATATGACCATGAGGATGTTCCAACAGTTTATAAGTATGAAAAATGGCCATGAGTCAGTGCTGGTGTAACTCCGAACGGTCACTAAACAAATGGTTGTAAATCAAGGACCAAGTATATTTGTCTTATAGGTAGACTTTGTTATCTGTTGTCTTAATATCAATGGTGGGTTTTTTTTTGTATCCTTGATTAACTAATACAGAGTTAAGCATATACAGCATATAAAGTACTCCCTGATGGATATCTAGCACAATTTATGCATGTGCAGAAGTATCAATCTAATGAGATTCAACTTAGAAATAAGCAGGAACTTTCTGACAGTGAGAACAACCAACCAATGGAACAGAAGATGCCTTCGGAAGTTGTGGGAGCTTCATCACTTGAGAATTTCAAGAAGAGTTTGGACTGCCATTTGTCTGAAATGGTGTAGTAGGGTCTCTTGCTTGAGCGGGAGGTTGGATTAGATGACCTAAAAGGAGAAATTTCCTGACAGTTAAAACAATTAATCAGTGGAACAGCTTGCCTTCCAGAAGTTGTGGGTGCTCCAACACTGGAAGTTTTTAAGAAGATGTTGGATAACCATTTGTCTGAAGTAGTGTAGGGTTTCCTGCCTAAGCAGGGGGTTGGACTAGAAGACCTCCAAGGTCCCTTCCAACTCTGCTATTATTATTATTACCTATAAGGTCCCTTCCAACTCTGTTAATCTGTTAACTCTATTCCACTTTGCAGTTTTTTCATGGAATCCAAATGAGATCATATGTTAAGACTTCCGACTAGGAACTCAAGGTTGAGGACCCCCTCAATTCAATTTCAACTCCTCTCCTGTAGGAAAATCTTTGGGCTCAGCTATGAAATTCCACTGAAATATAGCCTCCGATTCGAGAAGTGAAACTCAATGCCTTTTTGTCGAATATTTTCCCCATGAGCCTAGAATGAGAATGGAGAAAGATCAAAAGCACAAAAAGAACAGATGTGAAAGCCTCAAAGGTAAATTCTTTCTCGTCTGAGAAAAGAAAGTTGACCTTATGCCTGCATCTTTTGTTCAAATGTCATGTAATTTTTTGGGACACTTGGCTAGAGCTGACAGTTTCCATTAGATGTTATTTGATATCTGCGAAATGAGAAGGAACCAGCTGTTGACGGCTCTTCAAGACAACACAACTCCATTTATATAGTCTTCCAAGGGTCAGATATTGGGGGTAGTTAAAGACACTGAGCTTGTTAGCGGGAAAGCTGACAGCTTGGGTTCGAGACCCGAGTGCCGTGTGATGGGGTGAGCTCCCGTTTCTTGCCCCAGCTCTTGATCACCTAGCAGTTCGAAAGCATGCAAATCCGAGTAGATAAACAGGTACCACTTTGGGGGGAAGATAACAGCATTCCATGCACCTCAGTGCATAGTCATGATGGCCGCATGACCAAAGAAGTGTCTTTGGGAAATACTGGCTCCCCCGGCTAAGAAACGGAGATGAGCAATGCCCCCTAGAGTTGCATAGGACTGGATAGAGGAAACCATTATCTTTTCCTTTGAGGATCAGATGTCTGCATACTCTTTCATGGAAGGAACTACTATTTGCAAGATGATAATCAATTAACTCTGAAGCAGATGCTCAAATGCTTTGACCATCTAATGAGAAGGGAGGACTCAATCAATCAATCTGAATAGAGCTGGATGGGACCCAGGAGGTCTTCTAGTCCAATCCCCTGGTCAAGCAGGAGACCTTATACTATTTCAGATAGGTGGCTGTCCAGTCTTTTCCTAAAAACCTCCAGTGATGAAGTCCCTACAACTTCTGGAGGCAAGCTGTTCCACTGGTTAATTGTCCTCACTGTTAGGAAGTTTCTCCTTAATTACAGGTTGCTTCTCTCCTTGATTAATTTCCATCCATCGTTTCTTGTCTTGCCTTCTGGTGCTTTGGAAAATAAGTTGACCCTCAAATACTGGAATACTGCTGTCATGTCACCCCTAGTCCTTCTTTTCTCATTGGAAAAGATCCTGATGTTGGGAAAGATTAAAAGCAAAAGGGGAAGGGGAAGGCAGAGGATGAAATGATTAGATAGTATCATCAACAACATGAATTTGGGCAAATTCCAGGAGACAGGGGAGGACAGGGGAGCCTGGTGTGCTATGAACCATGGGATTGCAAAGAGTTGGACACAGTTTAGCATCTGAACAACAATTAAATAATTGGGATAATCCCAAGACCAAGTTTGATTCATAGAATCATGTAATGTGAGAGATGAAAGGGAAGCATTTGGTCCAACCCCTTGCCCAGTGCACAAATCTACTAATACAGCCTCCAAGACAGAACGCCATCCAGCCCTCTCTTCAAACACGCCCAGTGAAGGAAAGTCCACCAGCTAATGAAGTATCCAATTCCATTGTTGAAAATCCCTTATTGTTCAGAAACTCTTCCTGATGTCCAACCACAATATAGGTCCTTGTAATTGAAACCATACATTCTTTTTCTGTCTTTTAAGATGAGAGTGAAGAAAACCCCTCCCCAATAGGAAAGGAAGGAAGGGAGGGAGGGAGGGAGGGAGGGAGGGAGGGAAGGGGAGGGAAAGGAAGGAAGGGAGGGAGGGAGGGAGGGAAGGAAGGGGGAGGGAGGGAAGGGGACGGGGAAGGGGAAGGGGAGGAAAAGGAAGGAAGGAGGGGGAAGGAAGAAAAGGGAAGGAAGGAAGGGAAAGGGGAAAGGGAAGGAAGGAAAGAAGGAAGGAAAGAAAATGGGAAAGAGAAAGAAAGAAAGAAAGAAAGAAAGAAAGAAAGAAAGAAAGAAAGAAGGAAGGAAGGAAGGAAGGAAGGAAGGAAGGAAGGAAGGAAGGAAGGAAGGAAAGAAAGAAGGAAAGAAGGAAGGAAAGAAAGAAGGGAGGGAGGGAGGGAAGGGGATGGGGAAGGGGAAGGGGAAGGGGATGGGGAAGGGGATGGGGAAGGGGAAGGGGAAGGGGAAGGGGAAGGGGAAGGGGAAGGGGAAGGGGAAGGGGAGGGAAAGGAAGGAGGGGGAAGGAAGCAAAGGGAAGGGAGGAAGGGAAAGGGGAAAGGGGAAAGGGAAGGAAGGAAAGAAGGAAGGAAAGAAAGAAGGAAGGAAAATGGGAAAGAGAAAGAAAGAAAGAAAGAAAGAAAGAAAGAAAGAAAGAAAGAAAGAAAGAAAGAAAGAAAGAAAGAAAGAAAGAAAGAAAGAAAGAAAGAAAGACGGGAGGGAGGGAGGGAGGGAGGGAGGGAGGGAGGGAGGGAGGGATGATGCAGGTAGTAGAGTCCTCAATCCAGCAAGATTTTGTCTACAGGTATGAAACAAAATAGAACTCAGCTTGGAAGAATTATTACGTATCATTTTTTTGTTTTGGACCTGTAAAGATTTTGTTCATCCCCCTGAACTCCCCTTCTATGTGAATTACTGCAAAGCCCTTTACACGGAGCTGTCCTTGAAGGCCACTTGGAAGTTGCAGCTTCTCTAATGGTATGTGGTAGCAGAGTAAGTTATGGGTGTCCCTTGATAGATCCAGGTCTCATCATTACTTCACAAGCTGTACTGGCTTCTGCTAGATTTTCAGATGCAGCTCAAGATGCTGATCATCACCTGTAGCATCCTTAATGAGTGAGGGTCAGGTTATTTGTATTGTAAGGGATACGTGCATAAGCTGCACCATCATGCCTACCGTCCCTGTCCTAATGTACCCATGTATTCGTAAAATTTCTTGTACTCATAACCATGCTTGTACTTCTTATATATTCACAATCATGTTTATACTTTGTTTGTAATCATATACACTCTCAAACAAACAAACAAACAAACAAACAAACAAACAAGGCAGTTTGTTTGGGCGGTTGTGGGACCGCCTCTTTCCTATTAATTCCACCCACTCACAAGAACTGGCAGAGCTGGCATTTTGTGCCATTAAACGAAGCCATTTTAATGAGAAAGCATTACTTCCCTGTCTTTCTGGCTGCCCTATGAAACAGCTTATTTCCCCAAAATTGGATGGCTGTGACCCTGTTGACCTATTCCTGTGGGCATGAGGCCAGAGTGTTAAAGCAAGTCCAACTCAGGAAAAATGTTTTAAGAGAAGTTGGGGTGTGTGTGTGAATATTGGTCTTCAGTTGCTTTGCATTCTGTCTGGAGCTTCATCATTGTAGCTGTTTTTAAATTTGTTATAAGCAGCCCAGAGTTATTTTGAATCCTATAGAGCAGCGGTTCCTAACCTGGGGGTCGTGACCCCTTTGGGGGTTGAATGATCATTTCCCAGGGGTCGCCCCGGCATCCTCAGCTCCCCCCCCCACTGACACAAGCCTGGCCATATTGCGCCCCACAACCTGCGACCTGCGACCCACCCCACCGCCGCCATTTGGGTTCTCTTACCCTCTGCGCATGTGCAAAGCATTCTGCGCATGTGCAGAGGGTAAAAGCTGCCCGGAGAGAGACACCCCCTTCACCCCGAACGCTACAAGTAGATGGGAGAGACTCTGCAAAGGGGATGGCTCTCTCCGGGCAGCCGCCTGTCCCGGCCCCGCCAAAGTCGTGCACGCCTTTCGCGACGGGGTTCGAAAAGCTCCCAGAGGCAACACATGAAGCGAGTGGAGACCTCGCCCGGATCTGGAGACTTCGCCCGGACGCCACCATTTGGGTTCTTTTACCCTCTGCGCATTTACAGAATGTTTTGCGCATGCGCAGAGGGTAAAAGAACCCAAATGGTGGCGGCGGGGTGGGTTGCGGGGGGGGGGCGGGGGCGGGGCGCGGGGCACGGCATTAGGAAGGTTGGGAACCACTGCTATAGAGGGAGTTGGGGGAAGGGGGGAAGGAGGAAGGGGAGGAAGGAAGGGAGGGAGGGAGGGAGGGAGGGAAGGAAGGAAGGAAGGAAGGAAGGAAGGAAGGAAGGAAGGAAGGAAGGAAGGAAGGAAGGAAGGAAGGAAGGAAGGAAGGAGGGGGAAGGGGAGGGGGAAGGAGAGGAAAGGGAAGAGAAGGGAAGGAAGGGAGGGAGGGAGAGAGGGAGAGTGGAAGGGAGGGGAAGTGGAAGGGGAGGATAAGGAAGGAAGGAAGGAAGGATGCTTTCTGGAAGGAAGGTGAAAACAGCTCCCCGCCATGGTGCAGGAGGCTAAATAGGCCACACCCACCATGGCCATGGCCACCCAGCAACCAGGCAGAGAACCTGTTGCTGAATTTTTTGAAGCCCACCCCTGGCTGGAACCCATCCTCAGGGGACTTCTCTCTCACCAGAATGGGTGCTTGACTAATAGAAATATATTTCTGTCTGAAAGCTCAGAAGACTGAACCTCTGACAGTGGTGGGATTCAAAAATTTTTACTACCAGTTCTGTTGGCATGGCTTGATGGGCGTGGCGTAGTTTGGTGGGCGTGACAGGGGAAGGATACTGCAAAATCCTCATTTCCTCCCGATCAGCTGGGACTCTGGAGGCAGAGAATAGATGGGGGTGGGGCCAGTCAGAGGCTCTCTGAACTACTCAAAATTTCCGCTACCGGTTCTCCAGAACTGGTCAGAACCTGCTGAAACCCACCTCTGCTCTGGTTCCTGTGACTGACCCAGATTGAATCCTGCATCATTTAATGCAGTTTGCAGCTCTTTACAATCAGCTGAAGATATACAATTAAGACAACCATACATTTAACGAATATTAACATTTTAGAAACTACAGCTGATATTGATATAAACTTTTTTCCTTACCTCTAAAAGATTAAAGTTATCATAAGTTAAGTATTAATAAATATTTCTGTAGCTAAATAATACAATGTATTACTGAAGTCTTAGAGCAGAATAAAATAATATTTTAAAGGGATCAAGATGTATCCATATGACCAAACCCCCATCTTTGTTTATATATTTCACCCAAGTGATGCAGATTTAAAAGATGCAGGATAATAGCAGGGCTTTGACTGCTAATGTTTTGGACGCCACCCTCAAATCTGTCCTTCCAATTAACTGAACATTTGTTAATTGAAACATTAACAGAATTGACACTGACGTAAGATAATGTTTTCCCTTTTGTTCTGCTTCTGTGAACATTATATAGGGAGCAACCTGAGCCGAAAGATTTGCTTGGTTCCATCTTTAGTTTACTACTAGTGTAACATTTGTCACTGCTATGCAGCCTGTCAAAGATGTAAAATAACTTAATTCCAAGAAACAATCTTCTTGGCAAATTGCTCCATAAATAATCTTTTTTTTGCAGTACCTTTTGTATGAAATATGGTTTTCAAAAAGGGTGGGGGAAAAAAAGAGATTTTCTCCCCCTCCGAAGTAAGGGAAAAGTACAGAAAGCTATTATTTCTGTGAGCCGGCAAAATAACGTGACTTTTTAAAAACTATGTTCCGCACACGGTAAGCTGATTATTTTCAGTGCTCTATCACTCTAACTTTTATTAAGAGATTTGTTCTGTTGACTTGAGCACAATAAATTTCAGGAAAAGGTCCCCCCCCCAAAAAAACCCCACCCCACTATGGTAGCGACAATCAGATGATGAATTGTAAAAAGTATGGGGCTTTAATTGTGTGATTGTGATCTCTGCCTTGATTATTTGAGCCCTCCCCCTTACAGGTATCTTTGAACTGGAGGGGGTAAATTACAGGGCCTTTTTAGTGGTGGCTCCTATTCCACCATGTTCTTTCCAACCAGCCTTATCTAATCTGAAACTGTCTTTTTATATCCTACTAATTAAAAGTTGAAAGGGGACTTGATGGCTCAGTGGCTTAAACACTGAGCTTGTCTATCAGAAAGGTCGGCAGTTCAACAGTTCGAATCCCTAGCGTCGCGTAACGGGGTGAGCTCCCGTTACTTGCCCCAGCTTCTGCCAACCTAGCAGTTCGAAAGCATGTAAAAAAATGCAAGTAGAAAAATAGGGACCACCTTTGGTGGGAAGGTAACAGTGTTCCGTGCGCCTTTGGCGTTTAGTCATGCTGGCCACATGACCACAGAGACGTCTTTGGACAGCTCTGGCTCTTTGGCTTAGAAACGGAGATGAGCACCGCCCCCTAGAGTCGGGAACTACTAGCACGTATGTGCAAGGGGAACCTTTACCTTTACCTTTACCTTAATTAAAAGTTTAACTTGCCCTGCCTTTATTCAAATGAAAAATAGCTCAGAATCTTTGAGGGACAGAACACACATACAAACACACACACACACACACACACACACACACACACACACACACACGTGTGTGTGGGGGGGTGTATAAAAAAAACCCCACTCATCTTTTTTCATTGCTGCACTCTTAAGACATCAAGCATGCCCCACCATATTTTATCGTTAAAATATTAAGGAACAAGGTTTTCTGTTCAAGAAAACATAGGATTTTAATGGACCTATCATTGAAAACTGATCTGACTGAATGTGATAATATGTGATAGCGATCTTCTTATTTTTATACTGCTTTTATATTCTGAGACACTTTGGGGAGTTGATGGTTTAAATGAAAAGAAAGGGATTTTTGTCTGTTTCACTTTTTCTGTCATTCAAATTCTTTTCCCTGCATTTTGCTCATCTATTTTTATAATTTATATCAAATTCATATCATATATTAATATCCACCTCTATATACCTATCACTTTAACATTTTTTTTCTCTTTTGTTGGAGGTAAATAACTGCAAATAATGCTTTTAGTATAGAATTGCAAAGCAAGAGGAAGATTAACATTGCCCTAGAAACAAAACTATATTGGTTTTGGGAATGCTATAGACAAAGTGAACAAATATATATAGCTTATTTGTTGCTGTTTTTCATTCCCTTTGCGCAGCAATGTATAAGGAAAGTAAAGTCTCTTTTGACTCACACTTAATACCTGTCAATTTTATAACCAGTTCCAAGTAGTTTTCTTGGCTGCAATCCAGAGATGACTTCTCAATAGCAATAGCAATAGCAATAGCACTTAGACTTATATACCGCTTCATAGTGCTTTACAGCCCTCTCTAAGCGGTTTACAGAGTTCAGCATATTGCCCCCAACAATCTGGGTCCTCATTTTACCCACCTCGGAAGGTTGGAAGGCTGAGTCAACCTTGAGCCTGGTGAGATTTGAACAGCTGAACTGCTGAACTAGCAGTCGCTGAAATAGGTTGCAGTGCTGCTTTTAACCACTGTGCCACCTCAATGCCATCTTCCAATAGGGGGCAGTTTATTTTTATTTATTTTTTACTTCCCCATTTACCTCATAGAATTGGGATTCTTGAGTGGTCTCCATTCCAAATGACCCCAGGGCTAGTCAAACATCATGGAGTGCTGGAGAAAGCTAATGATGTATTGGTCAACTTACAACCATTCATTTAGCAATCATTGAAAAAGGGACTGGAAACCAGTCCTCGTACTTATGACAGTCACAGCCTCCCTACAGTCATGTGATCCTGATTTGGTTGCTTGGCAACAGGCATGAGTTTACAATGGTTGCACTATCGCAGTGTCAGGTGATCACCATTCGCAACCTTCCCAGCCAGGTTTTGATAAGCAAAGACTGAATTGGTTTAACAACCACATGATTTGCTTAATGACCGTGTCAATAAAAACTGCAGAATTGGGTGTGGTCACATGATGACTCATTTAACAACCACATCACTTAGCAATGGAAATTCCGGTCCAATTGGGGTAGTAAGTCAAGAACTACCTGTAGTTAAGAGAGAGATATTTCTATGGATAACTCAGCTTAAATAGTACGGATTACCAAAATGCCATTTCTTCCATACAAAACTGTTACCAGCAACGTACGATTTCTACTTGTAGAATTTTCTACCCTTTCTACCTAAAGGGACTTTACGTTTTGGGAACTTGGAATAAAGAGTAGTTTTTTAAGAACATTTGGTGATTAATATACCATTGTCGTCTATAGCAGTACTGTTAATATTATGCTTATTTATCATTGTCAGTTGATTCATTCTGCTTCCTATGATTCTAAGCCTTTATTCTATGTCTTTTTATTGTGCATAGAATGGAATAGAATTCTTTATTAGCCAAGTGTGATTGGACACACAAGGAATTTGTCTTTGGTGCATATGCTCTCAGTGTACATAAAAGAAAAGATACATTTGTTAAGAATCATGAGGTACAACACATAATGATAATCCAGGTACAAATAAGCAATCAGGAAACAATCAATATTGATATAAATCGTAAGGATATAAGCAACAAGTTATAAGTGGGAGGAGATGGGTGATAGGAACAATGAGAAGACTAATAGTAATAGTAATGCAGCCTTAGTGAATAGTTTGACAGTGGTGAGGGAATTATTTGTTTAGCAGAGTGATGGCGTTCGGGAAAAAACTGTTCTTATGTCTAGTTGTCTTGGTGTGCAGTGCTCTATAGCGACGTTTTGAGGGTAGAGTTGAAGCAATTTATGTCCAGGATGTGAGGGGTCAGTAAATATTTTCACGGCCCTCTTTTTGACTCGTGCAGTATACAGGTCCTCAATGGAAGGCAGGTTGGCAGTAATTGTTTTTTCTGCAGTTCTGATTATCCTCTGAAGTCTGTGTCTGTCTTGCTGGGTTGCAGAACCGAACCAGACAGTTATAGAGGTGCAGATGACAGACTCAATAATTCCTCTGTAGAACTGTATCAGTTCTGGATTCTTGACTCTATATTGTGAATGTTTTACTATTGATAGTTCTTGCAATGCCACGAGTCTGCAGTTGATTTGGTGAGTCTATAAATAGAATAAATAAATAAATGACAAAACGAGTTGAAATCAGCAAATGAACAAGAATGAGAATCTAATCCAATTCAGAGGGTCTGGGAACACTGGAGTTGCTCATGAAAGTGGAAAGGAGGAAACGGGAGAATCAAAACAAGAAAAATCAAAATGGAAGCCGTGACTCTTTTGTTGTGAAACAGATCCCTCTGATGGAGCTGAGTTTATTTTCTAAATTGATGCTTGTCAGCCATTTGGGATACACCAGATCAGGAAACAGACTTTGCAAGAATTTTTTAGAACTCCATTTTATCGATATCAGCTATAATAACAGCATTTTGAAAAGCTCTCACTGTTTCCCCCACTTTCCATTTCTATCAAAGACAATCAAGGGGGTGTGAGATTGACTTTCTTTCACAGGATTTCCTGTTTTCCTGGTCTGAATTTATATTTTCTGAATCGTCTTCTTTGTAGTTCTCTACAATGCTTTTCATAATTTTGGAGGTACTATAGGAAAAGGTCCTTCTCAGAATGGGAAGGCAGGACATGTTACAGACATGTTACATGTTACATGTTACTCCCTACTAGGAAGTAGGGTGGCATATAAGAACACTAAATGAATAAATAAAAAATAAAAAATAAAAAATAAAAAATAAAAAATAAAAAATAAAAAATAAAAAATAAAAAATAAAAAATAAAAAATAAAAAATAAATAAATAAATAAATAAATAAATAAATAAATAAATAAATAAATAAATAAATAAATAAATAAATAAATAAATCCCATCAATTAGGAATTGTCATCTGGTGGAACCACAAAAAAGGGCCTTCTTGGTGGTGGCCCCTTCTTTATGGAACATCATTCCCCCTGAGGTAAGATTGGCCCCCATTCTGCTGCTTTTCTGAAAGGCCCTGAAAACATGGCTTTGTCAGTGGCCCTGGGGACCACAAATGGAGACGTAGCCAATCAAGGTTTTGATTTGTGTTGTTGCCGCCATGGGGTGGTGGGCAGTAGTGGGTTCTAAAACCCTTTATTACCGGTTGACGTGCGTGCGTGCGCATGCAACGCTTCTGTGCATGCGCAGAAGTGTCCCAGGCGGGTGGGTGGAGCCTCCCGCTGCCAGTGCTACCAGTTCTAAGAATCGGTCTGAACCGGGAGCAACCCACCGCTGGTGGTGGGGTGTAGTTTTTTTTTTAATGTGCTTTATTGTAGTATGGATTTTTAAAAATTGTTTACATTTTGTAAGTTGCCTGGTTTCTGTCTGAATTATATGACTTGGACGATTATGTACATTTGTTTAATAAATAATAAATACAGGTAGTGCTCAACTTACGACCATAATTGAGCCCAAAATTTCTCTTGCTAAGTGAGACATTTGTTTAGTGAGTTTTGCCCTATTTTACGACCTTTCTTGCCAATGTTGTTAAGTGAATCACTGCACTTATTAAATTAGCAACATTAAGTTGTTAAGTGAATCTGACTTCCCTATTAGCTTTGCTTGTCAGACGGTTGCAAACCTAAACGGAATGGAATTTCGTGGTCACTGCAACTGTCATAAATATAAGTCAGTTGACAAGTGTCTGAATTTCGATCATATGATCATGGGGATGCCCCAACACTCATCTGAAAAATGGTCATAAGTCATTTTTTTCAGTGTCGTTGTAACTTCGAACAGTCACTAAACAAGGAGTTGTAAGTCAGGGACTACCTGCAATAAGTCCCTGTTCTGGTTATCTAATACGATTATGAATTCCTAGGATTTTAAAGAACATTTTTGCTGGGTTTAATCTCCAAACGTGGGTAAAGATACATGATCCCTTAGGTATTTTTTAAGATGTACTCATCTTTATGCAATTTTATTACAAATAAATATATGTGCGTGTAAACTGACTGACCATGCAGCTTTTAAAAAACCAGCCAACCAAGCTGGAACTAAAAATATTACCATCTTTTAATACGACAGTGAAAAATAAAATTGCTCCAGAGGTGTATTAGTTATTGTGCACAATATGATACAGGAGAGTCGAAGAGCTACATTTAATAACTGTACTTTATAGTTATTATCAATCACTTTAACAATTGTGCTGTTCTAAAAGAAAAAAAAGTTATTAGCTACTTATTATTCGCTCGGAGAAGGAGGTGGGGAATGGTGACATGTCCTCCCAAGAGGAATGGGGTAGAGAGAGCAAGGAAGCATTCAGAATTAATTTTGCAACCAAAGTAACATGTATCCAGAGGGTGATGTCTGAAGTGCATTTTATGGTACAGCAAAAAGATAAAAGTTTCTTCCCGCGATGGACTCATTTCTTTTTGGAACTATATGTAACACATTCATTCCCAAACTGGTGAGAGGACCCATGGTTCTCCAGAAAACTCCCATGATCCTTGAGAGTTTGTCTTGTTGGCTGGGCCTGATGGGAGTTGGTTTCAATAACAGAATGGGGTGAGGTCCACAGTAGACAGCCTAAAGTTAAAGTTTTTGGGGTTTGAGGAAGAAACCACAGAGTCAGGTAGTGCATTCCAGGCATTGACCACTCTGTTGCTGAAGTCGTATTTTCTGCAATTGAGTTTGGAGTGGTTTACCTTAACTTTGTATCTATTGTGTGCTCGTGTATTGTTGTGGTTGAAGCTGAAGTAGTCATTGACAGGTAGAATGTTGTAGCAGATAATTTTATGTACTACGCTTAGGTCAGACCGAAGACGGTGTAGTTCTAAGTTGTCTAAGCCCAAAATTTCAAGCCTGGTGGCATAAAGTATTCTGTTGCGAGCAGAGGAGTTTTAGTATTTAGTATAGTGATTAATGTGCTGGCCTAGAAACTAGGAGACTGTGAGTTCTAGTTCTATCTTAGGCATGAAAGCCAACTGGGTAACTTTAGGCCAGGGGTGTCAAACTCGCGTCATCATGGCATCGTCACGTGACGTATCGTGACTTTTTTCCCCCTTTGCTAAATCGGGCATGGCCAGCACATGATGCATCCAGCCCGCGGGCCGTGAGTTTTTCACCCCTGCTTTAGGCCAATCACCAGGAGACTGTGAGTTCTAGTCCTGTCTTTGACATGAAAGCCAGAGAGGTCATTTTGGGCCAATCACCAGAAGACTGTGAGTTCTAGATCCGCTTTAGGCATGAAAGCTAGCTGGGTGACCTTGAGTCAGTCACTGTCTTTCAATCCAATCCATCTCACTGGGTTGCTGTTGTGGGGCAAATAGGAGGAACGAAGATGTATGTTTGTTGCCCTGAGTTATTTATAGAAGTAATAAAGGTGGGATAAAATCTAATAAATAGCAATAGCAATAGCACTTAGACTTATATACTGCTTCATAGTGCTTTACAGCCCTCTCTAAGCAGTTTACAGAATCAGCCTATTGCCCCCAACAATCCGGGTCCTCATTTTACCCACCTCGGAAGGATGGAAGGCTGAGTCAACCTTGAGCCTGGTGAGATTCGAACTGCCAAATTACAGGCAGCCGGCAGGCAGCAGAAGTAGCCTGCAGTACTGCGCTCTAACCACTGTGCCACCTTGGCTCTAAAATAAAAATAAAACAATAATATAAATAGAAGTAAGGAGGGGAGAGATGTACTTTCAGACTAGCAAGATTCTGGTACGGAAACTTTACAATAAAGGTAATGTTAAGACTCTCAGTTTTGGTTTCCTGTCTAAGCTATGTCAAAGGGCTGACCTGTACATGTATGCTTTTGCACAGGTGCCTGCAGAATTGGGAGATAAGGGTGAGGTGGAAAGTGAAGAAATGTGATGTTATAGTACAAACTCTTTTCCTTATGTGTAAAATGGGTGATGTCTTTTTTAAAAATAGTTTTTATTAAGTTATTTACATTTAAAAAACATACAAAAAGAGAAAGACAATAACAAATACATAACAAACATAATGAAAAAAAACATAAAAAGCGCATACAGCTGTAAAACCTTCAATCTCTGTGATTATCTTACAGCAATTTTATATTGACAATTTATATCTATATAAGTAATTAATTTGTCTTATATATTTGTATAACATTATTGTATAATAAATTTTGATAAGTAATAATAAACATAATGACAATAGTAATAATAATAATAGTAATATTGATAGTAGTAGTAGTAATAATAATAATAATAATAATAATAATAATAATAATAATAATAATAATAATAATAATAATAATAATAATAATAATAATAATAATAATAATAATAATAATAATAATAATAATAATAATAATAATAATAATAATATAGTAATAGTATATTATTAATAATAAAATGGGTGATGTCTTTATCATGATGCATAACGTCTCATAATGTTTCCATTTTTGTACCATCCCAAACCATCAAAATGATTTTGGCATCCTCAAAATGACACCACCATTTTGGCATTCTCAACATGCGGATTTCAATCTCAAAAAGTTAGAACAAAGAACATAGAGTTGGAAGGGACCTTGGAGGTCTTCTAGTCTGACCCCCTGCTCGAGCAGGAGACCCTGTACTATTTTAGACAAATGGTTACCCAGTCCCTTTTTGAAAGCCTCCAGTGATGGAGCACCAACAACTTCTGAAGGCAAGCTATTCCATTAGTTGATTGATCTCACTATTAGGAAATTTCTCCTTAGTTCTAGGCTAATTTCCATCCATTGTTTCTTGTCTTGTCTTTTGGTGCTTTGGAAAATAGTTTGACCCCCCACATCCTTTTAGGATAAGGTGACCAGACGTCCCGCTTTTGGCGGGACAGTCCCACTTTTTAATAATTTGTCCCGCATCCCGCGGCGTTTCAAAAAAGCCCCACTTTTTAAATTTGAATTTGCCCTGCACACCCCTCTGCCTCCTGCCTCGCCTGCCTCCTCCTGCCAGGCGGGGAGGGAGGGCAGTGAGAGGGGCAGTGGCGGTCTTGCCTGTTTGTCGCCGCAGAGCCAAAGAAGCTGGTGGCGTTCACGGCGCGGGGCTTCCCCCGCCCGCTTTCCCCGGCTGCCGGGATGCGGCCATTTGCGTTCTTTTGCCCTCTGTGCAAGCAGAACGCTTTGCGCATGCGTAGAGGGCAAAAGAACGCAAATGGCGGTGTCCCGGCAGCTGGGGAAAGTGGGCGGGGCAAGACTGCACCAGTAGGAACCCACCCCTGGCTGCGATGAAAGGGGGGTGTTTGGGGGGGTGCATAAAGCTGCAGGATAAGAGAGACGGACCCCTCCCGTCTTGCTCCCCTAGAAACCCCCCCCCCAATCAATGGTGTCCCGCTTTACAAATATTAAAATCTGGTCACCTTATTTTAGGAGCCCTTCAAATATTGGAACACTGCTATCATGTCTCCCCTAGTCCTTCTTTTCATTAGACTAGGGGTCTCCAACCTTGGCAACTTTAAGACTTGTGGACTTCAACTCCTAGAGTTCCTCAGTTAATGAAGCTGGCTGAGGAACTCTGGGAGTTGAAGTCCACAAGTCTTAAAGTTGCCAAGGTTGGAGACCCTTGGACTAGACAACATACCCAATTCCTGTAACAGTGCTTCATATGTTTTAGCCTCCGGCCCTTTAATCATTCTTGTTGCTCTTCTCTGCACTCTTTCCAGTCTCAAGTTGTATGCCTCTATCTTAAATTGTTTATAACAAGTTACCTTTTGTATGTGTGTGTGTTCTCCTTTCGCTTTCTGGTTTTATATCCTTTTCCTCTGGAGCCAAGATGAAAAAGAAAAAAGGCAGCCTTAAAATACATATTAATGCATTATTTGACAAAAAAGGCCTCCAGAATGTTTGGTTTTACATCATTAGTTAGCAGCTCCAACATAATAAAATATTGAAGATGGAAATGTTAATTTGTGCTAATGGTTAACGGCAAATTGTTAGTGTTCCAAGTTGATGTGTCTCCTGAAACATTTGTTGTTGCTGTTGTTTTAAAAATCCAAAGCGATAACAGGTATTAATGAAAATGGAAACAGGTTTAATAAAGCATAAAATGGAAAGAAGCGAGGTCATGCCTAATGCAGCATAAATGGTTGGAAAGTGAAGTATTTTAAAATACTTACGAGAGATCATTATTAATACTTGATGGAAAAAAAACCCACAATGAACTGGTAAAACTTCAATTTGACAATTTAACAGCATTGCAAGCTGTTCGGTCTGATAGTAGCCACTTAGTGATGTATATTTTAAAGATGTAGCTCAAAGATATCTGAAGCCATCTCAGGACAGTTGGAAAATTTTTTGTTTGGTCTTCATTTTGAAGGGAACATAATTCACCCTTTCCAGATGGCTGCGTAGCCTGCAAGAGACCCATCCTCTGAGTTTTGCCTGTTCTCAGATTATGCAACTCTAGCCTGAGCTCAAGCATTACGTACAAAGCAGATGCAAGGGTTGCTTGCTTTATTTTTAATTGTATGATCATGTGGAAATTGGACAGAACACATTAATGAGTGCCAGCAAAATTGAAAATGAACCAGAAATGCCATGAACATATCAGCAGCTGATATTCCTGGTTAATTGCCTCAATGGCTATGAGATCATCTAAATTGTTGAATGCTTTTGACTGACCCCTTACTACCTTATTTTTCCCAGTGGCTGACAGTCATTTTATTTCAGGTAATTTTATTTATTAGATTTATAATGAACATTTATTCAAAGTGGCTTCTTTCTTTCTTTCTTTCTTTCTTTCTTTCTTTCTTTCTTTCTTTCTTTCTTTCTTTCTTTCTTTCTTTCTTTCTTTCTTTCTTTCTTTCTTTCTTTCTTTCTTTCTTTCTTTCTTTCTTTCTTTCTTTCTTTCTTTCTTTTTTCTTGGAAGGGACCTTGGAGGTCTTCTAGTCCAACCCCCTGCTTAGGCAGGAAGCCCTACACCACTTCAGACAAATGGTTATCCAACATCTTCTTATAAACTCCCAGTGTTGGAGCATTCACAACTTCTGGAGGCAAGTTGTTCCACTGATCAATTGTTCTAACTGTCAGGAAATTTCTCCTTAGTTCTAAGTTGCTTCTCTCCTTGTTTAGTTTCCACCAGGGGTGGGTTCCTACAGGTGCGGTCTTGCCTGTCCATCGCCGCCGAGCCGAAGAAGCTGGCGGCATTTGCGGCGCAGGGCTTCCCCCGCCCGCTTTCCCGGGACGCCGGGATGCCTCCATTTGCGTTCATTTGCCCAGGCTTATGCAGAGGGCAAAATAACGCAAATGGCGGCGTCCCGGCATCCCGGGAAAGCGGGCGGGGGAAGCCCCGCGCCGCCAGCTTCTTCGGCTCGGTGGCGACGGACAGGCAAGACCGCACCGGTAGGAACCCACCACTGGTTTCCACCCATTGCTTCTTGTCCTGCCCTCAGGTGCTTTGGAGAATAGCTTGACTCCCTCTTCTCTGTGGCAGCCCCTGAGATATTGGAACACTGCTATCATGTGTCCCCTAGTCCTTCTTTTCATTAAACTAGACGTACCCAGTTCCTGCAACTTATGTCCCCAAAAGAGTAGGAAAACCTCAGGAAGGCCATGCAGTCTAGACGTTGACTGCCATACATCGTCTTCAGCTATCTTCAAAAAATTGTTAATAATGATGTTGAAAAGAGCCAGCTCTAGGAGGGAATGAGAGATACAACAGTATTTTTTTTTCTTCCGTGTTAGGAAGAAGCACTAATGAGTTGACTGGAGCACTTTGTAAAGAAGAAAAATAGGGCAAACAGATTTTAAATAAATAGATGTCTGAAGAGCTCTCTGAGACAGGAATGCAAAGGAGATTAAGGACTAATTGACGTCCCCCAATGGGACCTCTCTAATTTAGTTACACAAGTCCTCTGGCTTTGTCTTGGGAGCTTTCTAAAAATCCCATCTCCATTATATAATACCCACTGCAAAGTACATGATATGAATACTTATTGATCTATGGCATGAAAAAAAAAAAAGAAGGGTCAATGTGACCCATCTGCAGGGACTTAATCCACCATCAAATGTGATGTGGAGTCACAGAAAGTGTGAGCACCTAACCAGCATTGGGCTGATCTGGAAAAATGCTAAGCAAGGTTGGATCTGTTTAGAATTAGGATAGGAAACTATTTGGGATCCCATGGCTGTAGTGTTGGCTGTAAGTAAAAATGTCAGAAGAAATTAATGGTCAGCCCCTCCTGTATTATTATTATTATTACCAAGAAAAGTTCTAGAGATCTCCATATAGAGCCTTGGTGGTGCAGTGGTTAGAGTGCAGTACTGCAGGCTACTTCTGCTGACTGCCAGCTGCCTGCAATTTGGCAGTTCGAATCTCACCAGGCTCAGGGTTGACTCAGTTTTCCATCCTTCCGAGGTGGGTAAAATGAGGACCCAGATTGTTGGGGGCAATAGGCTGACTCTGTAAACCGCTTAGCGGGGGCTGTAAAACACTGTGAAGCGGTATATAAGTACTATTGCTATTTATTTATTTCCCCTACAAAGTGACTCTGGGTGGCTTACAAATGATTAAAACAGGCAAAAAAATAATTTTAAAAATTAAAAGATTAAAATGAGGTAATGAATTACAGTATATGAAGACATAAACGAACTATGTAACTATATAAAGATAAAATAAAAGAATGATAAAGCTGATAGACACCCCAAACCTTAAAATAAGAATCCACCCAACCATAAATCTAGAGATAAACTTGGAAAGCTTCCGAAAGCTTAAAGTACCAACGTCTTTGAATCGGATGCAAATGCACCACTTTGCAAAGGAAAACAACAGATGCCAACTAATCGCAGTGTCTTGCTCCAATAACACTGATAAATGAATCTTCTAAACAACCCTTTGTAGAAACATCTGACAATGCCAGATTATCCAGCTCTATGAAATTACCAGTAATTAAACAACTACCGGTAATACCAGTAGCATGTCATGTTTTCACTTTTTGAACAATAGAGCTAAGACTTGTGAGCAGAAGTGAAAAAATGTGTTCTGCACAGCTCTTAATCTATGAAATATATGATAGCAGCCCTTCCGTTCCACCTGGAAATCATAACAATAATTGGATGATCCATTTAGCCGCCATAGCACAAGGTGTTTGGTTGCAAGTAGAGATGGAGTGAATTGCGTTCGATAAAGATCTTTTAGAGACCTGATGGACTTTGCCATGGCAATATTATTATGGGGTTCAGAACACAGTTATCTTTTTCAGGTACTGGCAGGCAGAGATAATCACATTCTCTAACTGTGTGGCTCAGAGATAGGCTGTGATGGCATTGGACCGATAGTAGACACTACAATAGGTAAGGAACACATTTCAGAAAAAGAGATTGAAATTGAGATTGAAAAGAAGAGATACGAAGAGCAAACAGGTCTATCAGAAATGTTGTTGTGCTTTCCTGGAATGTAGTGGAGCTGACTGTGAGGTGCTGAGGTATAATTAAAAAATACTAATTCAAGAGCCTTTTGCGTAAAGTAGATTCCGTAAAGTAAATTGGTCAATAAGGTAGATGTAACCATTCCAGATAAGAGACTGGGAGACTGGACTAATGGAAAAAACTAAGGATCCTCTCTCAACTCAAATATTATTTATATATTTACTTTATATCGGGGTTTTTTATGACTGTAAATCAACCAGAGTTACCTTGAGGTAAGATGGGTAGCAAATAAATAAGTAAATAAGTAAATAAGTAAATAAAACAAACAAACAAACACATAAATAAATATAAATACCTTCAAGACCCTCCAATTGAGGCAACCAGTAGTGATCTGATTGCAAGCATATTTATAATTAATTAATTAACTAACTAATTAATTCATTTAGCATATGGCATACAGGACCAGGGAATCTACAATGTTTTACATACAGTAGAAATTCTGGCAGCCAACAACCGCTAGTCAGGACCAGCTGGCCAGCAACACTTTAGTGGAAGTGCCGAGGTGGCGCAGTGGTTAGAGGCAGTACTGCAGGCCACTTTAGCTGACTGTGATCCGCAGGTCAGCGGTTCAAATCTCAACGGGTCAAGGTTGACTCAGCCTTCCATCCTTCTGAGGTAGGTAAAATGAGGACCCAGATTGTTGGGGGCAATATACATTGCTTACTGGTGTAAACCACTTAGAGAGTGCTTGCACTGTGAGGCGGTATATAAATCTCACAAATAAATAAATAAATAAAGTGAGATCATTCGAGACTTTCCTTCCATTGATCACATCCAGGCAGATCCAACACTGGTTCCTGCTCCTCATGCAGAACACAGCTAGCATTTGGTGTGATCTGAGCATGCGCTAGAATGGCAGCTCCCTGGTGAACGCTGTGGAAATGGTGAGGAAATGGGGGTCTCTGCAGGCGTTGGGTGCCAACTTTGTTTGTTTTGGCCCCACGCCCAGTAAGCCGAAGGCTGGACATGCCTAACGAGCCGTCTCTTGCCTGAATAGGTATTAGGACAGCTCAGCAACGAGGGGAAAAAGGCGGAGCAATGTGGGATAGGCAGCCGCGGCGATGGCTTCTCTCAACGTTACTCATGCTTCAAGTTATTCTAGCAGTTTTGTGGAGCTTTGTGGAGAACCTTGCTGGACTCTGACAACAGGCAGGTCTCTGAATGCTGGCCCCCATGGGACTGGAGATGGTTGGGGGGTCCAGCAGAGCTCTGGCAGAGCGGGGAGGAACGGAACATGGAGGAAGCCTGGTGCACCCCCCCCCTTGGTAGAGGGGGTTTGGTGCACCCTCCCAGACTTCTATCTGGGTTATGCCGGCAGCTGGAAAAACCTGGAGCTGCCGGAGTTGCTAAGCTGCTGTGAGGATGCCGCTGGTGTTGCTGCTGGCATTTGTTGACATCTATGCCATCTTTTGCAGCACGCCCTTCCACAGACCGAGATTGAATAGACCGAGGTTTATTGTCCAGCTGCCTCGGGGATCATCTTACAGGCCAATTATACATCTTATGGCCATTATATAACTTCTGGGCGTTTTATTACTATCATCATCATTTACCTTATAGGTAATGTTTTTGCTCCCTCCTTCGAACTTGGCAATATATCATCTATTTCCATCTGTTATCCAGTGACTTCTGGCTTGAGGGGAAAGAGATGGTAGGCGGGCTGGAGCTACTGAGGCTAGTCCGATGGAAACTTATTCTTATCAGCAGGCTGGAACGGAGTTTTGCTCACCAGAACTTCTTATCATCTACCATTGTGAGAGAATGGATGGGTCGGCTTTCCTGCCTGCAGACACGTAATCTGACTGCCCCTTCATTGTGGGAGAATGTAGGGGCCCAAACCTCAACCTCCTTGCTTTAGCCTCTTCAACATCTTTTTACATCTTCAACCCCTCGAAATATGACTTTTATGGATCTGGAGCCCCCTCTCCTCACCCCACCATTTATGTGATGGGCTACTCTCCAAGGGAACTGCTTGCACTGCGAGATGCCCCCCCTCGCGGCGATGGCCCCCTGTATTATCAAGGGCCTTCCTCGATGACGGGCTTTGGAGCCCTGAGAGATGGCATGCAACAAAAAGGGGTTTAAGAGGTTTTTTGTTTAAATTAATGTATAAATATGTTTTAAGGGGAATTGGGAATACAACCAAGGGGGATTGGGGGGGAAATCCTCCTAGGCTGGCGCATAGCCCGGCAGGGGGTAACGAGCGAGAGGATGTTGGGCGAGGGATTGGGGAGCAGTCTATGGAAAATGGACATTTGAATGAGGGTTGTGCCATCAGCACGGTGATGGGAAGGGGCAGATATGGAATCGGGAGCAAGAGACCATATCATGTATTGGGGATGCGCACTCGCTGCTTAAAAGCGATTGCGCGTCCTGGTCTCTACAGCTCACCCCGGATACTGGGTGGCTTAGATACTCAGGACCCGAGTCTTCGGCTGATGCTATGCAATGCCAGGTCCATGGTAAATAAAGGCCCCCTCATTCACGATCTTATTGTTGAGGGGGTAATGGACCTGGCGGGTATCACGGAGACCTGGTTGGGGCCAGAGGGAGGTGTCCCTCTGGTGGAGATTTGCCCACCAGGTTTCAGAGCATTCCATCAGCCGAGGGCTCAGGGGAGGGGCGGGGGGGGGTGGCGGTTGTTATTAATGAGGGTCTTGGGCCAAGGGAGACCACTGTGCCACAGATAGCTGGTTGTGAGTCCCTCCTTGTGAAATGGGGCCATGGGGTTCAGAAGGGCTTGCTGCTTACGTACCTGGCTCCCTGCCGCATAGCAGCTGCCCTGCCTGAGCTACTCGACACGATAGCCACGGTGGCGGTTGACACACCCAGGCTTTTGGTCATGGGAGATTTCAACCTGCCATCCGTTGGTGAAACATCTGAGTTGGCTCGGGAGTTCTTGGCTTCCATGACGGCCATGGACCTAACCCAGTTAGTTCATGGCCCCACACATGAGGGAGGACACACTCTAGACTTGATTTTTGTCTCTGGCCAGTGGTTGAATGGTCTTGATATAGGGGATGTAGTCATTAAACCCTTGTCATGTTCAGATCACTCACTCCTTCACCTAGACCTCCATACCGCTTCCCCACGCCACAGGGAGGCGGAACCAGTTAGATGGGTCCGCCCCAGGCGCCTGATGGACCCGGACAGGTTCCAGACGGAGCTTGGGCCACTTCCTGATGATCTAGCCCTCAACTCGGCCGAGGACCTGGTTGCCACCTGGGACAGGGCGGCCGGTGGGGCCTTGGACCGAGTTGTGCCTTTGCGGCCTCTGACTCGGCTCCGATCCCGCTCGGCTCCCTGGTTTACTGAGGAGCTGAGGGAGATGAAGCGCCGGAAAAGATGCCTAGAGAGCGGTTGGAGGGCCAGTCTCTCTGAATCTGATCGAACACTGGTAAGGTCGCATATTAAGACCTACCTAGTGGCGATAAAAGCGGAGAAGTCGAAGTATTTTTCCGCTCTTATCGCGTCATCAGAGAATCGTCCAACAGCCCTGTTCAGGGTGACCCGTTCCTTACTCCATCAAGAAGCGCGGGAGGATCCCCTGGAAGGCAGGGCTGAGGACTTTGGACAATATCTACATGACAAAATCGCTCAGATTCAGGGGGAACTGGACTCCAACTGGGTGGATACGGACGCGGTGACAGGGAATAGTCTTGAGAACGTTATCTGGGAAGAGTTTGACTCGGTGACCCCTGAGGATGTGGACAAGATTCTGGGGAGGCTCAGTGCAGCCACATGTTTATTGGACCCGTGTCCCTCCTGGTTAGTGCTGGCTACCCGGGAGGTTACACGAGGCTGGCTCCAGGGAATTATTAACGCCTCTTTGGGGGAGGGTTACTTCCCCACGGCTTTGAAAGAAGCGGTGGTGAGGCCTCTCCTCAAGAAGCCCTCCCTGGACCCAGCAATTTTAGCTAACTATCACCCTGTCTCCAACCTTCGCTTCGTGGCGAAGGTTGTTGAGAGTGTGGTTGCACGACAGTTTCCCCAGTACTTGGAGGAATCATCATACCTAGATCCGTTCCAGTCGGGTTTCAGGGCCGGGCACAGCACGGAAACGGCATTGGTCGCATTGGTTGATGATCTCTGGAGGGCTCGGGACAGGGGTTGTTCCTCTGTCCTGGTCCTATTAGACCTCTCAGCGGCTTTTGATACCATCAACCATGGTATCATGCTGCACCGGCTGGAAGAGTTAGGGATAGGGGGCACCGTTTTTCGTTGGTTCTCCTCCTTTCTCTCCAACCGGTCGCAGTTTGTATTGGCAGGGGGGCAGAGGTCGTCCTCGAGGCCTCTTACATATGGAGTGCCCCAGGGGTCGATTCTCTCGCCCCTTCTGTTCAACATCTATGTGAAGCCGCTGGGTGAGATCATCCGTGGCTTTGGGGTGAAGTACCATCAGTACGCCGATGATACACAGCTGTACATTTCCACCCCAGGCCACCCCAATGATGCCCTTGAAGTGATGTCCCGGTGCCTGGAAGCTGTGCGGATCTGGATGGGGAGAAACCGACTCAGGCTCAACCCTTCCAAGACGGAGTGGCTGTGGTTCCCAGCGTCTCGATATAGTCAGATGATTCCATCTCTGACTATCGGGGGCAAGTCTCTAGCCCCCGCCGAAAGGGCTCGCAATCTGTGTGTCCTCCTGGATCCACAGCTGTCCTTAGAGGACCATCTGACAGCTGTGACCAGGGCGGCCTTTTATCAGGTCCGCCTGATATGCCAGTTGCGGCCCTTTCTGGATCGGGATTCCCTGTGCACAGTCACCCATGCCCTGGTCACGTCGCGTCTGGACTACTGTAATGCTCTCTACATGGGGCTCCCCATGAAGAGCACCCGGAGGCTCCAACTGATCCAGAATGCGGCCGCGCGGGTGGTTTTGGGGGCTAATTGGCGCTCCCATATAACACCCCTCCTGCGCGAGCTGCACTGGCTTCCGGTGGTCTACCAGGTGCGCTTCAAGGTGCTTGTTACTACCTTTAAAGCGCTCCATGGTATTGGACCTAGGTATCTCCGAGACCGCCTGCTGCCACAAACTGCCTCCCATCGACCAGTGCGCTCCCACAGAGAGGGCCTCCTCGGGGTGCCATCAGCCAAGCAGTGTAGGCTGGTGACGCCCAGGGGGAGGGCCTTCTCTGTGGGAGCACCCACCCTCTGGAATCAGCTCCCTCCAGACTTAAGAACAATTCACGACCTGTCCACCTTCCGCCGTGCCCTCAAGACGCATTATTTTTATCAAGCCGGGCTGGCGTGAAAAAGTTTTTGGGGTTTTTAAAATTTTAAGATTTTACTAAATTTTAATTGTATTAAATTAGGGCCATATTGAATATTTTATTTTAAATGTATTTTAATGTTTTTATTTGGCTTAAATGTATTTTAATGTTTTTTACTTGGCTGTTCACCTCCCTGAGTCCCCTGGAGAAGGGCGGTATATAAATTTAATAAATAAAATAATAAATAAATTTCCCACCACCGAAATGGTGGCATCTATTTATCTACTCGCAGATGGTATGCTTTCAGACTGCTAGGTAGATAGGAGCTAGATACAAGTGACAGGAGTTCACTCCATCCTGCAGTACTGGGCTCGAACCATTGGAGAGCCAACAATTTTTGGCCAACAGATTCAGCATCATTAAGCTGCTGCTCCACCATGTCCCCTATTATTACTTTCTCTCCATGATGGTTTTTTGTATAAACTGCAATAGGGAGTTAGGGTTGAGTGTGGGTACCATGGGACTGCCTTTTGTGGCATTTTTGGTATCTAGATCTGGAATGAAAGTCATTCTGTTAGGTGACATGGGTAGGTGGGAACAAGATGTGGAAATTGAGAAAACGTAATTGGGCCTCCAATTTGGATACCCCAAAATAAATAAATGTGATGAAAGTTGGTGAATATTTGTTTATTTCAACATATGGTTTAAGCTTGTGTCTATTCTAGGGGTGGGTTCTAACTTACCTTGCTGCCGGTTCGCTTCCTCCCGCGCTGCATGGCTGCACCTCATGGGCGCACACGTGCTTTGCGCGCATGCGCAGTACCATAAAATAAAATAAAAAAGCTGAAAACAAGATGGCGACATATGCGCAGTGCTGGAAACTCAGATTCTTGCACATGCTCAGAAGAAGAAAAATTTTTTAAAAATCTCCCCCCCCCCCAAATAATAATTTTTTTTAAAAAAAAGATGGCAGTGCCCAGGGACAAGCACCGACCGAACCGGTTCCGTGACGTCATTGTGAACTGGTCTGAACCGGGAGGAACCCACCTCTGGTCTATTTATATGTTCATATGGAAAAGGAATGAATATAGAAGTGAAGGTGATTGGACTGTTTATTAAGGAATTAAGAACTGAGAGAATTAAGAAATGATACAAAAGTGTTGAGGAAAAAAATGGGACAGACCCTTTTTTGCAGCATTCGGAGTGGATTTTGGAAAAAAAGGACATGGAAGAATTGAAAAGTGGAAGATAACTAAACTGAATGTAGAAGAATTGCTGGAAGTAAGAATTGGATATGAATGGGAATCATGAAACAGATTAATCTTCAGACAGTGTGAATGGAAAGTGGATATACAAGTAGGATTAGATGCTACTTGTAAACAGAAGGAAAATAATTAGATTCCAGAGTGACATAGAAGAATGTAAGAGATCACTCCATAAAATGATGAGCTGGAAGAATATGAGGCAAAAAAATGCACATAAAAGAACCATTGCTGCCAATGTGGGTATGAAAGAGATATATTCCATAATATGAATAATACAAGAAAGGGGAATTGTTGGGGCTAGAGACGGCAAAAGGGAGTCCGTCCCAGGGAAACTGAAGGCTGTGTCTTATAACACTGAATCCTTTTGTTTTTCTGTTAAGAGTTACTCCAATTCTTTTTCATTCCTCTTTTTACTAGTTGAATATGACCCTCCTGTCTCCAACAATCTTCGACTTGAATGAAGTTTTATGCAAAAGTATCAAGATGTTGAATTACAGCCCCTCTAGTGCTGAGAGGTATCTTTTAGATAGGAAGGCAGTAGGAACTCCAACTAGCAAGGGTTTCCTTAAGATAAAGTGACCAGATTTTTTTTTAAGCGGGACACCGACAGGGGGCGGGGCCGCCTGGACGCCGCAATTTGAGTTTTGCCCTCTGCGCATGCGCAGAATGCTGCGCATGCGCAGAGGGCAAAAGACGGCTAATGTTGGCGTCCAGATGGGGGAGAGGCGGGAGGCCTTTCCTCGCCTCCCGCCTCCCCTTCAGGAGCCGGCAGTGGCTTGGGAAGGGGAGCAGCCCCCAGCGTCTCTTGGCTCTCCTCCTCCCTCTCCCCCGCCCACCCGGGGGTCCCGCGCCGCCCACTGACCTCGCGCACGTCGAGGAGGGCCAGGTTGGACGCAGCAGCAGCAGGCCTCTCAGCTCGGGCCGGCGCTGGCTCAGCCGGCCGGGGCCGCCGCCGCAGCCTTCCCGCCGCCGGGGCAGCCGGGACTGGGGGCCCAGCCGCAGGGGCAGCAGCAGCAGCGGGCCTCTCAGCTCGGGCCGGCCGTGGGCGGCGTTGGTGGCGGGCGGGCGTCCCGCGTTGAGTTGACTCCTCCGGCGGCGGCTGGAAGCCGGCGGAAGGGCCGGCCCGAGCTGAGAGGCCTGCTGCTGCTGCTGCCCCTGCGGCTGGGCCCCCAGTCCCGGCTGCCCCAGCGGCGGGAAGGCTGCGGCGGCGGCCCTGGCCGGCTGAGCCAGCGCCGGCCCGAGGGCCATCTTGGATCCAATACTTCGCTCAGGCCGCCCCGCCCACCACGACGCCGGCCGTTTCGAGAGGGCGGGGCTGCATCAGGTGCCTCTTCACCGCCCTCCAGTGCATACCCGGCGGCTTGTAGACCGCGAAGAGCCCTTGCAAAGCCATGCCCGCCGAAAATTTAACTCCTCCCCCCAATCTCGCACGCCGCCCTTTCAGGCCGATTTTTTGAAAGAATGCCCTAGTCGTGCATTCTTTCAAAAAATCGGGACTTTTTAGAGGACGGGCGGGACACGGGACAAAGCATTAAAAAGCGGGTCTGTCCCGCCAAAATCGGGACGTCTGGTCACCTTACCTTAGGAGGCATTCTGTCACTGTCATGCCCCAGCATATCACTTTTATATACTGTTGTTGCTCTCTAACCCCATCTAATGGCTGGAGGGACAAATATGCCCCAATATAAGATCTTTATATACTGTTGTTGCTCTCTAGCCCCATCTAGTGGCCGGAGAAAAAATACCAAGTATATTGTTTGAAGCTGACCCCACCCATCAGCCCACACTCTCAAAACAAGTGCATGCTGGGAAGCCGGACTCCATTTCCTTTAGCATTTGGAGAAGGCAGAAGCACAAAGAATAATCCATTTTAATCTGTGGCACATGGTCATCCAAGGACAAACCCACATCCCATACACAGAGCATCACTGGTGAGATTTAAATTGCTTGTATTTATTAATTGTTATGTTCAGTAGTAACTTAATACTGTCTACCTTATATTTGGTTCTCATTGTATGTATCCCTATTTTCCCCAGTTTCACCATATCCTTTTCTTTCAATAAAGCATCCAGATCCACGCACACTGTCTTTTTTATTGGAGGATAGGAGACTTTAGCTGCATGTCTAGCTGCACACAGACTAATGTATAGTGAGGACAGAACAGTCACCATGCCAAATTCTAAGAGAAGAAATCATGCAAATAATATAGTCAAAGACTTACAGTTTTGGAGAGATGATACTCTGTCTGTTTATGAACAGCACAGTGGTTAGAATGCAGTATTGCAGGCTAATTCTGCCGACTTTTATCAGTTCGATTCTCACCAGCTCAAGGTTGACGCAGCCTTCCATCTTTCTGAGGCCAGTAAAATGAGGATCCAGATTGTTGAGGTTAATATACTCTAATATATTGTAAACCATCATAAGGCTGTAAAGCACTATGAAGTGGTAGATAAGTCTAAGTTGCTATTATGTGGTCAGGGTTTAAAGCTGAGTTTTAGTACAGTGTTTCCCCAAAAATAAGACCCTGTCTTATATTGTTTTGAACCCCAAAATAAGTGCTTGGCCTTATTTTTGGGGAGGTCTTATTATTTTGGGGCATATGGAGCAAGAAGGGGCTCCTCTTGCCAACTTACCTGATTTCCAGCTCTGTCTCCCTAACCCTAACCAGAGGAAATGGCGGGGACCGGCTGCGCATACGGTTAAATGTTTTCAGAGAGGGCTTATTTTCGGAGGAGGGCTTATTTTTGGGGAAGGGTTTATTTTCGGAAGAGGGCTTATTTTGGGGGGGATGTCTTATTTTCAGGGAAACACTGTAACTATGAGTGTGTGTGTGTGTGTGTGTGTGTGTGTAACATTTTTTGCTGATAAATGAAAATGAAGGGAGACTATTATAGATCTATTTCAACCTATTTAGCTCTCATCAGATAGCCATACCCTTACTGGGATTTGAACCTGGACAGTCTGCCTGTAAGGCAGCAGCTTAACCTCTAGGCCACAGGCTCTTTTCCCTTATCAGCTCTTCACCAGGAAAGGGTTATATATGTTTTTTTTTTCTGTCGAATCATCCTGGTGTATAGGAGGAAACATCACAGCTTCCTTTTTGCCTTTTGGCCCCTCCAGGGACCATCCAGGCAGTTTCTATAGCCGACAAACTATTTTGTCTGTATGTGTAAATGTAAATGTATAAATGTATTTCCATTTCCATTTGGACTTGATCTTGTGTGTTTTCTTCCTTTACTTTTTGTAGAGCAAATAAAAATAAAAAATAAAAAGGCTAAATAAGGATCATCCAGCAGAGTGCATAGAAGCAAAAAGAGAAGGGATGAAATTGTTTGAGATGAAGCTGAAGTCAGAGAATGCCCGAAGGAGCATTTATTGAGATTGGTAAAAGAATGATCATCTGTTGTGGACTGAAGTTTAAAGGAATGCTCTAAACTTGCAAAATGTTAGAAGGGAGAATCAGGCTACAAAAATATCTCTAACAACGTCACCCAGAAGTTAGACTCCAGAATCCTTTTGTCTGTTATTACGTGGCCTGAGAAAAATGCTTATAATTTAACTTTTTACAGGGTTCAGATTTTTGTAACATGAATACATTTTGCGTGCCAGTTTATAACTAATAGAAATTAAATATAAACTCCCTCTTTACTTATTCCCAATGCATATATGTTTGTTCTCTCTCCACTCACATGCTGACCAAACGGCATGATTCAACTAGAAGGAGAAAGTAGAGGGTGGAAATAAACAAACAAACAAACAAACAAACACACCTGCTTTCATATGAAAGGTATGCATAATGCGCAGAAGTGTGAAAAACGGAAAGAAGAAAAAAGAATGGTTCTTCCATCTCCTGAAATAGGTCAAGGAAGTGGTCTTCTTTTAAAAATAGATAGAAGTAGGTGTTTAGGTTAGTTAAGATATGTCTAGTGAGAAAATAGTGTACCCAACAAACATATGCATTTGTCATATAAATTCTTTGTCATAAATAGCTAAATGAAACCAGGGTGGATTCTCAGAATGTACACCAAGAAGTAGAATGAAGAAAGGTGTCCATTGGTAGCCCTGGTGGAGAAATTCATTAACCCCAGAATAGTAGATTTAAAGGGGTCAGGACTCTTGGGAAAATCAGCATGTCAGACACCTGGGTCTAGGACACAGGTGTCAAACTCACCGCATCATGTTGCCGTCACTTGATGTTTCGTGACGTTTTTCCCATTTGCAGAGCTGGGGTGAGAATGGCCTGCATGTGATGCATCCGGCCCACGGGCCGCCAGTTTGACACCCTGGTTTTGGACAACTTGCTGCACCCAAGTCACCAAAGCAAACTCGCCATGGCCAACTCGCCGCAGCCAACTTGCCATGTGACAACTCACCACAAGACAATTCAATGCTGTATTAATCATTTCATTCACTTACTTTTATTATTGGTGTCCATGCTTTCATCGAAATTATTGCAACTGTTGTATTTCTGGATTGACCTTCTTTATTTTATTCTTATTGGATATGGCTCTGTTGAAATTAATTTAACTTTTGTACCTGTTGAATTGTCCCTTGGCTAGTTCTCCTGCAATGACTTGACCGTGGCGAGTTGGCCACGGCGAGTTGGATGCAGCAAGTTGGTCATGGGTGAGTTGTCACATTCTGCAGGCATTTTATTTATTTATTTATTTATTTATTTATTTATTTATTTATTTATTTATTTATTTATTTATTTATTTATTTATTTATTTATTTATTTATTTATTTATTTATTTATTTATTTATTTATTTATTTATTTATTTATTTTATTCATTCATTCATTCTCCCCTATGTATGTGAGATTTTATATGCTTTTTAATTGTATTTTAATTTTTTTAAAATTTTATTGTTCAGTGGTTCTTCAAATGTTGTACGCTGCCCTGAGTTCCCAGGGAGTAGGTCGGCATATAAGAATCCTAAATAAAATAAAAATAAAATTCATTCATTCATTCATTCATTCATTCATTCATTCATTCATTCATTCATTCATCCATCCATCCATCCATCCATCCATCCATCATATGACACATTCACATCACACTTCTATAAAATTGTTGTTGTTGTTAGCTGCGAAGTTGTGTCCGACTCATCGCGACTCCATGGACAAGGTTCCTCCAGGCCTTCCTGACCGCTACCATCCCCCAGAGTCCGTTTATGTTCACACCTACTGCTTCAGTGACTCCATCCAGCCACCTCATTCTCTGTCGTCCCTTTCTTCTTTTGCCCTCAATCGTTCCCAGCATTAGGCTCTTCTCCAGTGAGTCCTTCCTTCTCATTAGGTGGCCAAATTTGAGTTTCATCTTCAGGATCTAATCTTCTAAAGAGCAGTCAGGGTTGAGCTCCTCTAGGACTGACCGGTTTGATCGTCTTGCAGTCCAAGGGACTCGCAGGAGTCTTCTCCAGCACCATAGTTCAAAGGCCTCAATTCTTTAGCGCTCAGCCTTTCTTATGGTCCAACTTATGGTCTATAAAATTATGGTCTATAAAATTACAAGAGATAAAAGTACAAAATATGAAATCTAAAATATTACAAACATGTGTGTAAATAACAGATATGATTTTTGCTTCATTTGTCACAGGCAGGAAATCAGTAATGTTTCAATTATAGACTCTATTTTGGTACTTATATGTTGGATAGCTTGTTTTTCAGCCCCACAGTCACAATTTGCTGATGGTATTTGCCCACTTATAGAGGATGTCTCTACATCTACCATGGCCAGTGTGAATTTGGTTCAGGATTGTCCACATCACACAGGACTGGTCAAATCCAGGTGGGTTTTCCAGGTTTTTTAGTAGCTAATGAAGTAGGAATAGATACATAGCTCAGGACAATATTTATTAGTTGGATTCAAGAGCTTAAGATAATTTATTTGTGGATCTCCTATCGTTATATCTCCACAACAAGAGGTAGGAAGGGTTGAGAAAGTGTATCTGGTCCAAACTTAGGTTATATGCTAATGATATGGTGCAACAATGGAGAGGAACAATCATATCCATGTTCCCTTTGAGGTCTTTCTCCATGTGGATCGATCACTGTGTGATGCAGGAAGCTGGGAATAAGGACGTTCTCCATCAACGTTCTCCTCATAATGTTATGACAGTAAGCAATTAATATCAAGGACAGCGCCGATTGCAGAAAAATGAGTTTGTGTATTTGAATAGCAGACTGAAGCATCTCACAGTCCAGATGCTAGAAGAGAACAATTGTTATTCGAACAAGCCGAGAACAAAAGGTTGTCACGCTGTATTAACTGCATATTTATACATTCATTCTGATTCAAAATGGACTGCTTGCTAATGAAACAATGGGAAATAGGACCACGGGTGCCTTAAGCCCAAAGCATATTTCCTGAATGAAAAAGTGAAGATGGCACAATGGTAATAACCAACAGTGCAATCCACCTAAGCAAGCTGTTGCAATTAGATTGCCTCATTGAACTAATTGCATTGGGTACATGGAAGCCGATATCTCTCTCCGCCAACATTCCAAAAGATGCAGCATTAATACGTATAGTATAATTCAAAATTAGTTGGGAGCGTCACACTTCATCACCTGAACTACAAATCCCAGATATCTAGCCATCATGATAAATTATTAAGGATGGTGGGAGCTATATTCTTTTTCTCTGTATATTTATTCCATTTATATCTCAGGGTTCCTCCAGGAGAGGGGTGTCATTCGATTTCATTGAGGGTTGCATCAGGATTGTGTTTGATCTGGGGGAGTGGAGTGAGCGTGGCTGGGGTAGATGTGGCCAGGGTGGCGGGACCAGGGTGAGTGGGACCCATTTTCACTGGCAGAGGGCTGCAGCAGACCATTGCAGCCAAAAGTGGGACCTGGGGGGGGCACATGCAGCCCCCAAGCTCCATTTTCACTGGCAGAAGGCTGCAGGAGGCTGTCGTGGCCAAAAACAGGGCCAGGAGGGGCGTGCGTGGCCCTCCTGAGCTCTGTTTTCACTGGAAGAAGCACCACAGGCTGGTCCTTTGCTGTTTCCAGGGTAGCCCTGCAGGCCTGATCTAAGCACCCACAGGCCAGATCCGCCCGCGGGCTTTGAGTTTGACAGCCCTGCTCCAGGAGCTCAAGACAATACAAATAACATTCCCTAACAAGTGAAGGTAAATATATATGTCCCGGGATAATGTTGCAGGGTCCAATCTTAATCAGTCACTGGGACCAAATGTTTATTCTTTCAAGCTTTCAGGTTCGTGCTAGAGCCCACCGTCGGAGAACTACTCTCTCTCCAGAATATGAGCACCGGGCTGTTCTACGTGTTGTATTTGTATGGTTCCTGGTTGAGAGTAGCTTCAAGTTGTTAATTAGGGTGTTGATGGTCACTGTACTCTTGGCTCCCTAAGTACCAGATAGGCAGGTGGTAAATCAACACTCCTATTGACTGACAAGGGGCCCATTTCCCAGGCTTCAATCATTTAATAGTCAGAGAAGTGATTGAAACAGGCCCCTTGTCAGTCAATAGCAGTGCTGATTTACCACCTGTCTATCAGGTACTTAGGAGCCAAGGGTGGACGGCATAAGGAAACAACAATTAACGACTTAATAGCCAGCCATCAATATCCCAATTAACAACTTAAAGCTACACACAACCAGGAACCATAGAAACAGACCATTTAAATGTAGAACAGCCTCGTGTACATATTCTGTAAAAGAGAGAAGCCCCCTGATGATGGGGTCCAGCGCAAGCCTGAATCTTAGAAGAGTAAACCTTTGGTCCCAATCACCAACTCAGATTGGACTCTGCAACATTCTCTCACTTTGCAGTATCAGTACACTGGCTAAGAGTGATGTTTCTTGGTTGAGGATATATTAAAGTTTGTTGCAAAATCAAAACCAGAAGCACACACAGATGACTGGTTCAGCTGGATTCAATAACTTCTTTATAAACACACACACAGAGAGAGAGAGAGAGAGAGAGAGACAGACACACACAGAGACACACACAGAGAGAGAGACAGACACACACAGACACACACCAACAGTTAAAAGTAAAACACAAGCAGCTTCTAGTTCAGAGTTCAGAGAGGACAGAGAGCACAGAGTGGGCAGAGAGCAGAGTGGAAACCTGGAGCCATGCCCAGCCTTAAGCTTAAGTTTTTCTATTTCAATTCTCTGCACAGACTCAGATGTGGTTAGCTCCCAATGGGTGACTCAGTTGCTATGCTTATTCATTGGCTAACCTTGTTAACATGGCTCGCCAAGTATGAATATTCTAACAGGATATCAATAGGAATAGGAATAGGACTTAGACTTATATATCACATCACAGTGCTTTACAGCAGTGGCCCCCAACCTTTTGGGCATCAGAGACCGGTTCCATGGAGATAGGATTTTTCCATATACCACAGGGGGCGTGATTTCATATGCTGCCTGCATCCTGCAGATAGGGTTTCGCTTGTTTGCACGGCCCAGTTGGTAGCATGCCACGGACCGGTGTCGGTCCATGGACTCGGGGTTGGGGATCCCTGCTTTACAGCCCTCTCTAAGCAGTTTACAGAGTCAGCATATTGCCCAACAATCTGGGTCCTCATTTTACTGACCTCAGAAGGATGGAAGGCTGAGTCAACCTTGAGCCGGTGAGAATTGAGCCTCTGGCAGTCGGCACAATTAGCCTGCAATACTGCATTCTAACCACTACGCCACCACGGCTCCTAAATGGACTTGAATTCAAATCATCTAGAGATTAATTCATGGTATATATATACCATATTAGCTTTGTCTGTAATTCAACATCTCCAGAAAGCCGAAGTTCCTGAATCTCTGGGTTGAAATAGGGGCAGGCAATTCTTTCTGCTTCGCTTATTCTCAGTTTATCATTTTTTTTTCCAAATTTAAAAAGATTGGTCTTGCTTCCACCTCAGTTTAAGAAAGTTAAAAGAAGAAAAGGAATTTTCACAACAGTTTATATGGATTGTCATTGAAGTTTCTCTTTATATACAAAATTGTTATTGCTGGTGTATTAGTGGAATTACAGTTTTTTTGCCTATAAAAATAAGCTGTTTTTGAATGTATTTTTGACTAAGCTGTGTATTAAAGCTAGCAGGTCTTTTCTGTTGGGCCACAGACAACAGTCTGAAGTGTGCTGTAAGCCAAATGCCACAACAGAGGTGAGTTGGGAAAGCTACTGTAAGTCCTCCAGATATCCAGACTAAGGGATTCAGAAGTTGAGCCAGAAGGTAAGAACAAGAAGCTAGAAAGCCAAAACATTGAGCAACTAAAAGCTAGGAAAAAAGAAATCTAACTTCAGGATGTAAGCAGGGGTGGGCTTCAAAAAAATTAGTGAGCGGTTCTCTGCCCGGTTGCTGGGTGGGCGTGGCCATGGTAGGCGTGGCCTAGTCGGCCTCCTGCACCATGGTGGTGGGGCGTTTTTGTCCTACAAATCTACCTACCAGGTATTCATCTGGCTAGCGTCCTTAGTCTGTTCAGCTTCAGCACATTATTTTATCCCCTGGTTAGTGCTGAAAAAACCTTTTCCAGAGGGAGTAGGAATGAAACAAGCCTGCAAAGACTTAGGGCTGGTAAAAAAACTACTTCAAGGGAGTAGGAATTAAAATATGCTGCAAGCCAGTAAGATCGTTAGCACCTCGTTAGGGCTGAAAAAAACTTTTTTCAGAGGGAGTAGGAATGAAAACAAGCCTGCAAAGACTGAGTAGGAAGCCGGGAAAATCGTTACCACATCCTTAGGGCTGGCGAAAAAAACTTCAGAAAAAGCTACATTCGGAGTATAAGACGCACCCAAATTTTCAGCCTCTTTTAGGGAGGAAAAAGGTGCGTCTTATACTCCGAAAAATATGGTAATTTTTTTTTAACTAAAAAGGACAAATGTAATCAACCAAATATAAACACTAACCTTGTGAAAGAAATTACGTACAGGTTATCCTCGACTTACAACCACTCATTTAGTGAACATTCAAAGTTACAACAGCAGTGGAAAAAGTGACTTAGGACCATTCTTCACACTTATGATGATTGCAGCATCCCCATGGTCACATGATCATAATTCCAGCACTTGACAGCTGGCATGTATTTATGATGTTTGCAGAGTCCTATGGTCATAACATACACAGAGCGATTGCAGGAACTGGGCATGGCCAGTCTAGCGAAGAGAAAGACCAGGGGTGACATGATAACAGTGTTCCAATACTTGAGGGGCTACCACAGAGAGGAGGGGGTCAAGCTGTTCTCCAAGGCACCAGAAAGCCAAACAAGGAATAATGGATGGAAGCTGACCAAGGAGAGATTCAACCTGGAAATAGGAGAAACTTTCTGACGGTGAGAGCGATCAGCCAGTGGAACAGCTTGCCTGTGGAGGTTGTGAGAGCTCCAACACTTGAGACTTTCAAAGGGAGATTGGACTGCCATTTGTCCGAAATGGTGTAGGGACCCCTGCTTGAGCAGGGGATTGGACTAGATGACCTTCCAACTCTAATAATCTGTAATCTGTAATGTGATCACGTTGTGCGACCTTCTGACAAGCAAAGTCAATGGTGAAGCCAGATTCACTTTATAATCGTGTTACTAACTTCACAACTGCAGTGGTTCAGTTAAGAATGGTGGCAGGAAAGGTCGTAAAATGGAACAAAACTCACTTAACAACTGTCTCACTTACCAAAGGAAATTTTGTGTAGATTGACATGTTGTAATCAACAAAGAAAAGATCTGAGCTGACCTCTGTCCCAAGCATGAGGCTCTCTATTTCTGCAGACATACATGACTAAAAGTTACCTTTCTCATTCCAGTGTGACTTACTGGTCACTCACACTAGGAAAATAGAATCCAGCTAAGGCTCAGGCCAACTGTCAACCCTAAAGCGAGCCTGGCTGAGGCCATCTTGGAGGCTTCAGGCTTGCCACAAGGAAGAAGAAGGGAAAGGGAGGGGGGAATAGATAGCTGGGGTTTTATAGTCAAAACAAAAAGTTTTCCTGTGGGAACCAAGGACATTCCAACAGGTGGCTGGGGAGCAAAGGAGTGGAGTAACCAAGCAATCCAAGCCAGCATCTCTATTGGACAATGTGACTGATGACTTGGGGAAAAGGGGAAGCTTTTTTTTTTAATCGGGTGAAAACCGCGGGAATTTTCAGAGTTGGTTTTCACAAGTTGTGCCAATATGATGTATCCAATAAACTGTTCTTTGAGGGATCTACCAGCCTAGGAGTTCTGCTTTCCGTGGGTGCATTACTTGGAACGCTTATACCAACACTTGTAAGCAGTAATTGAAACAAGATGTAGGAGATGAGCAGGCTGAGCTTGAAAGAGAAGTCAAACATGTCATCAGTCTTGAGTCTTTCGCACCCACAAGAGTTCTAAGTCCAGCCCACTTTGAATACAATTGACTCTTATCTTATCAATTTGTTTTGGCTGTTAGTAGATTAGCATACAATAAGACTATATTCATTTGAACTGCCTGGACTCCTGATTTCCTGTGGTTGACACAAGGTCTTCTTTCTCTTTCCTGCATGTGTTAATGGGAGAAGCCAGGCTAGGACCTGACAGTACTTTTTTTAACAAGGCAGTATGGCCAGTTCAGTTGTAGCAGCAAGATTGACTTGCCAATTCAGGAACAAAAGACCACGAAAACTAGGAGAACACAGGTTTATTGCGCAATGGTTCAGAGCATTCACACGACAAATTCTGAACCCCGGGCTACGCCCAATGTGGTACTTTTATACGTTTTACAATTCTCCTCTCTTCCTGAGGCGTTACTTTGGACAACCAATAATAAATCAACACATTTCAAATTACAGACATAGAGAAGTAACAGAATAGAGAAGTGTACATACATAGGTGGAGCCTCTATCTTACACCATTTCCGACAGTCAAGAGGTGTCTTACAACATGTTCCTTTACTGAAATTACCTTCCGTTACATTGCGCAAGCTCTGGGCCTTCCATAAACAATCTCTTCCTGTTACAGATTTGTGGTCGGCCGAATGTGAGTTTCCTATTTGAAACCTCCCAAAAGACACTTTAAAATGTACTATGTTATAATGATTATTCTAACACACAAGCCATACAATATATTGATAAGCCCAATTAATATGTTAGGGTGTTATTCAATGGTAAATTGCCCCCTGCCTCACATCAATTGATCATATGGGGCAATCATCTAGTTTCATCAGCTTCTAATAATGGACAATGCCCAATATGCCAAGCTCTCATGCCAAACTTATTGCAAAGTGTTGTGTCTGTCGCCGCAGACAATAAGGAGGAGGCTTGTCTCTCTTAACAACAGCTATTTATTGAATAACCAGAAGAAGTAGAACAGTTCAACACAGAATGCAAAGCTTGCCTCAGCCGTCCTCTGACAGCTATTTATATGGAGCTGTCAGGCGTGGCAGCCAATAGCGGCTTCCGAAATCTCCCGCTCGGAAGCCGGCGAGGACTCAGCCAATGGGCGGAGCCGCTCGCTGTCTCCAAGGCTTCTGGAGACGCAACACAAAGAGCTACCAATCCAGTGTCCATTAGGGATACGTTGAACTTGCAAAGTTCCTTTCTACCCAGCTTGGAAATGGCTTTTTGAAATGTTACAGTAATGAACCAGCTATCATGCTGAAGGGTTTCCAACCCGGCAACCTTCCCTGTGGAGTAGGTGTTGCGAGGTCATTTGGAAGCTGCCTGTGGTGGCACGTAGGGTCTGCAAAGGAAGAAAAATCATGTAATTGGGAAAATTAAATTGTGTGGCTCTGTTAGATTCATCAGCATCTTGTCCAGCCTTAATAAAGAGACAGCCCCCCCCCCAATAAAAATCTCAAACACCTGTTTCGGGGAAGATAATATGATGCTCAAAAGCTGCAGGCAAAATGAAAAATTTAGGGGAAACCTTTGTCACTCATTCATTGTAACAGAAACTACATTTTCTCCTCTTTTAAAATGTGGTATGTTCCTAAGAAATGTCATAACTTCAAAATTCAGTCCATCTTTTTGTTTTGTTTTTATAAGCCTTCCGGAAGTATATTCCTTTCTCAGTTTATATAGGAGAAGAGAGGCAAAGTCTGGAGGCGGAGTCAAGAGAGGAATCAGCCTGGAGTCCTTACGTTCCCACAAGCAACCCAAATCAAGCCCTCCTTGAATTCCAATAACTCTTATATAGCACTGAGTTGGTGCTACATGAAATTCAAGGAGGGCTTGACTTGGATTGCTTGTGGAAACTTAAGGACTCCAGCCTGATTCCTCTCTTGACTCTGTCTCCAGGCTCTGCCTCTCCTCTCCTAAGTGCTAACTGTTAGTTGACTAGATGCAGAGAAGAGCAACAAAGTTGATTAGGGGACTGGAGGCTAAAACATATAAAGAATGGTTGCAGGAACTGGGTATGTAGTTTAATGAAAAGGACTAGGGGTGATATGAGAGCAATGTTCCAATGTCTCAGGGGTTGCCATAAAGAAGAGGGAGTCAAACTATTCTCCAAAGCACCTGAGGGCAGGACAAGAAGCAATGAATGGAAACTAAACAAGGAGAGAAGCTTAGAACTTACAACTTAGAACTAAGGAGAAATTTCCTGACAGTTAGAACAATTAATCAGTGGAACAATTTGCCTCCAGAAGTTGTGAATTCTCCAACACTGGAAGTTTTTAAGAAGAGATTGGATAACCATTTGTCTGAAGCGGTGTAGGGTTTCCTGCCTAAGCAGGGGGTTGGACTAGAAGACCTCCAAGGTCCCTTCCAACTCTGTTACTCTATTCTATTCCATTCCATTCCATTCCATTCCATTCCATTCCACTCCACTCCACTCCACTCCACTCTAGTGTATAGTCATCAACAACAAATCAGCTAAACTGGAACAATGTATGGTCCTGATTCTTCACACCTGACAGTTTATCTAATCTTGTCTAGTCACTAGAAATGTGATTTTTTTACATTCCAAAATCTGATATGCCTGATCCCATTAGCTTTGCAAATATGCCAATTCGAGTTATCCAAACTATATTTTTAATGAACAATCATGACTATTCTGTCAGGGATAGGAGATGGCGTTGGGGAATATTAAAATACTTTTTAAAATATTTAATTTAGCTGTGTAAGTGAGAGGGTTATGCTTACAAGTATGTATTTTAAAATACAGGTAGTCCTCGATTTACAACAATTCATTTAGTGACCATTCAAAGTTACAATAGCATTCAAAAAAGTGACTTATGATTGTTTTTCACACTTATGACCATTGCACCATCCCTATGATCATATAATCAAATTCAGATGCCTGGCAACTGGTTCATATTCATAACCATTGCTGTGTCCCGGGGTCATGTGATCCCCTTTTGTGACCTTCTGACAAGCAAATTCAATGGGGAAGCCAGATTCACTTAACAACCAGGTTACTAACTTATCAACTGTAGCATTCACTTAACAACTGTGGCAGGAAAAGTTGTAAAATGGGGCAAAACTCACTTAACACGTCTCACTTAATGACATAAATTTTGGGCTCAATTGTGGTCGTAAGTCGAGGACTGCCTGGACTGACAAAGAAAGGCAATGGGGGAAGCCAGATTTGCTTAACAACCGCATGATTCACTTAATAACTGCAGTGATTCACTGAACAACTGTAGCAAAAAGGATGTAAAACGAAGGAAAAAGGACCCACTTAACAACTGCTTTGTTTAGCAACCAAAATGTGGGGTTTAATTGCGGTCATAAGTCGAGCACTATCCATATAGAGAAGAATTTCTTCGCTGCAGGATGGCAGATGTAGATGTTTCCCTTTATCCTTACAACAATCTTGTGTGGGACTTTAAACTTTGAGAGTGTGAATGTGTTAATTAGACTTCCTGACAAAGGAAATACGTGTTTCAAGATCTCAGTGACTCAAGCCAACAATCTCCTTTTTATTGTCACATTAAAGTGAAAAGTAGAAAAGGAATTTCCTTTCCAAGGTCATTGATTCTTCTTTCCCCTTTCATTTTTTGTGAGTTGTCATCACAACCATTTATTTTAATTAGGTGGCTACTGCATGGGAGGAAGTCTTAAGGAAATAACAGGCTTGAACAACTACAAGAAAACAGATTCCAGTTGAAAAAGAATCTTCAAGTAAGAGCAGAATTTTAAGCTAGAGATGTGGTGGGTTTCCCATTTGTTCAATGAGTTCAAGAACAGCTGGACAACCATGTTTTCATATAGATAGCAATATTATTTAGGCTTATATACTACTCCATAGTGCTTTAGAGTTGTGGCAGAGCAGTGGCTAGAATGCAGTATTGCAGGCTAATTCAGCTGACTGCCAGCAGTTTGATTCTTATCGCCTCAAGGTTGACTCATCCTTCCATCCTTCCGAGGTCATTAAAATGAGGACCCAGATTGTTGGGGGCAATATGCAAATTCTGTAAACTGCTTAGAGAGGGCTGTAAAGCACTCCTTCCTTCCTTCCTTCCTTCCTTCCTTCCTTCCTTCCTTCCTTCCTTCCTTCCTTCCTTCCTTCCTTCCTTCCTTCCTTCCTTCCTTCCCCCTTTCAATAATTGTGTTTGCAGCCTTAAATCTTTCCTATTGCTCCATTTACATCATGGCTGGAAAATGGCAGCCATCATGTCTGTATACTTATTTAGATATCCACAGGTGCACTAAACAGCAGAGGATATTTTGAGGTTTTCCAGGTGGCTTTCCTAGCAGGTGAAAGTGAGAAAAACTGAAATATTTGAGACATATTTTTTCCCCAAAATCAAGCTTTGGGAACTTATGCTTCAGCCAAATAATTCTGTTCAATGGAAATCAGAGCAACAGAATAACAGAAGGGACCTTGGAGGTCTTCTAGTCGAATCCCCTGCTCAGAAAGTGGTTGCCCAATCTCTTCTTAAAAACCTACAGTGTTGGAGCATTACTAACTTCTGGAGGTAAGTTGTTCCACTGATTAATTATTCTCACTGTTAGGAAATTTCTCCTTAGTTCTAGGTTGGTTCTCTCCTTGATTAGTTTCCCTCCTTTGCTTCTGCCTTCAGGTGCTTTGGAGACTAGGTTGACCCCATCTTCTTTGTGGCAGCCCCTTAGGTATCAGTTGCCTCTGGGCTGATTCGTGGCAATGCTAAAATTATTTTGCTGGGAAAGCTGCACATAAGCTCTGCAGGAGGCCACTGCTGGTTTCATAACATTTTTCATATGCACAAAGATGGATTATTCTCATGGCAGCTCATTATCATTTGGGATTCTACCTGCAGATTATTCCTTTTGGGTAAGGTGACCAGATTTTAATATTTGTAAAGCGGGACACCATTGACGGGGGGGGGGGGGGGTTCTAGGGGAGCAAGACGGGAGGGGTCCGTCTCTCTTATCCTGCAGCTTTGTGCACCCCCCCCAAACACCCCCCCTTCATCGCAGCCAGGGGTGGGTTCCTACCAGTGCAGGCTTACCTGTTCGTCACCGCAGAGCTGAAGAAGCTGGTGGCGTTCGCGGCGCGGGGCTTCCCCCGCCCGCTTTCCCCGGCCAACAGGATGCCGCCATTTCTGTTCTTTTGCCCTCTGCGCATGCGCAAAGCGTTCTGCTTGCACAGAGGGCAAAAGAATGCAAATGGCGGCATCCCGGCGGCCGGGGAAAGCGGGCGGGGGAAGCCCCGCGCCGCGAACACCACCAGCTTCTTCGGCTCTGCGGCGACGAACAGGCAAGACCGCCTCTGCCCCTCTCACTGCCCTCCCTCCCCGCCTGGCAGGAAGAGGCAGGCGAGGCAGGAGGCAGAGGGGTGTGCAGGCAAATTCAAATTAAAAAAGCGGGACTTTTTTGAAACGCCGCGGGACGCGGGACAAATTATTAAAAAGCGGGACTGTCCTGCCAAAAGCGGGATGTCTGGTCACCTTACTTTTGGTTGACCAGACCTCTCTAATGTGGCAAGGATTCTGAAAAATGAATTTACTTCTGCTTTTCTGCATTTACTTTCACCTACATCTCATCCATCAGCTTGTATTCATCTTGGCCTATCAAAAGGATTGTGTACTTTTTCTGAATATATGCTACTGTTTAGGCAAAGGCAGCATTGCATAATGGCTCAAGAGTTGGGCTGGGACTTTGGACACTCTGTTTCAAGTTCTTACTTTGCTATGGAAGAGTTCCTGGAAGACTGGGTCATCTGCTACCTTTCAGTCTAGCATCATTCACACGGTTGTTGCTGTAAAGATAAAATACACCTTCCCACGTATACTGTTAGGACTCTGTCCAAACGGTTGGGTTTGCTAATATATAAACAAGGCACAAATCAATGTTTATGTGAATATAGGTAATATTGCTTTAAATGCATTGTAAGCTTTATGATTACTATAAAAGGGAGCTAGAGAACAGGCTTTCCCTGCTGACTCTCTCTGCTGATTGTCTCTGCTGATTCACTGCTGATTCATTGAGTAATTGACTTCATGTCTGTGAAAGTACTGTGAAGAGCTGCTGTGTATAGCATAACTATCTGTGATAGTATAGATTTGTTTGTTAGCTGTAATCTTTGTTTGCTCATTAAGACAAAGATAGGCTGGTGAGAAGATTCTTCGTATTGGCTGACTTAACGTGTATGACTTGGACTTCTTATTTGGACTTTGCTAATTCTTTGAGTAAACTATTTGTATATACTTTAAATGTATCTGTTTATTGACTGAATCATATCAACTCATATCAACTGCAACATCACGTTTCGCTGTTCACGTGCTTAAGAGCACAAATTACTTAACATATACTATCCTCAAATTCCATGGGAAAATGAATTTAATAACCACATTTTAATGAATAGAACACCATGGACACAATTGGTTTAATTTGCATCAATACTTATAGGTAGTCCTCGACTATTGACCGCAATTAAGCAGAAAAATGTCTATTTATTTATTTGTTTGCTTGCTTGCTTGTTTTATCAAGCATGTATCAAGATAATAGATATACTGTAAGTATATACAAGATTATGAATAAATGAAATGGATATGAATAAATGGGGTCATTAGGACAGGGATGGTAGGCATGTTGGTGCGCTTATGCACGCCCCTTTGTTTGCCCCAGTTTACGACCTTTCTTGCCACAGTTGTTAAGTGAATCACTGCACTTGATAAGTTAGTAACCCGATTGTTAAGTGAATCTGGCTTCCCCGTTGACTTTGCTTGTCAGAAGGTCGCAAAAGAGGATCACATGATCTTGGGACACAGCAATGGTTATCAGTATGAACCAGTTGTAAGTCAAGGACTACCTGGAGCTCCCTAGAAAGGTTGTAGATAACAATCCCGGGACCCCAGGATGCTGCAACCATCATGAATACTTGCTAGTTGCCAAGCACCCAAAGTTTGATCATGTGACTGTGGGGATGCTGCAACGGTCCTAAGTGTAAGAACTGGTCATGTCAGTTTTTTTTCCCATTACTGTTCTAACTTTGAACAGTCATTAAATTAATGGTTGTAAATCGAGGGCTACCTATATTTAAATTAAAATTCTCATTTCTCTGGGAATGGGAATGTTTGCTTTAGAATTCCTTGAAAGGAGAAGAAAACTTTGAAGTCATTTTCAGGGATAGGGTGAAGTTTTCCTACACTCTGTTCGTGAGGAAGGTCACCAAAGATGTTTCTGTGTGTGAATGTTTCATTGTTCACATCATAATCATCCTGTGATTTGCAGCCTCCATGATTTCAGGTGAAGCCCAAGAGAAGATTGTAGTGTTCCCCTAGAAGGCCACTTCCTACCTGCATAAGTAAGGTTCCACATTTAGGCAAGAAAAACAGAATGCACAGGTACAGTATATGTGGTACCTTGCTCAACAGTAGTAACTGCGAGAGGGATCTTGGAGTCCTAGTGGACAACCATTTAAATATGAGCCAGCATATGCAGCAGCTGCCAAAAAAGCCAACACAGTTCTAGGCTGCATTAACAGAGAGATAGAATCAAGATCACGTGAAGTGTTAATATCACTTTACAATGCCTTGGTAAGGCCACACTTGGAATACTGCATTCAGTTTTGGTCCCCACGATACAGAAAGGATGCTGAGACTCTAGAAAGAGTGCAGAGAAGAGCAACAAAGATGATTAGTGGATTGGAAGCTAAAACATATGAAGAACGGTTGCAGGAACGGCTTGCCTCCAGAAGTTGTGAATGCTCCAACACTGGAAATTTTTAAGAAGATGATGAATAACCATTTGTCTGAAATGGTATAGAGTTTCCTGCTTGAGCAGGGGGTTGGATTAGAAGACCCCCAAGATCCCTTCCAACTCCTGTTATTCTGTTAACTACTGTCATCAGGGAGAATCCTATCTTTGATCAATAATTGGGAAATTTCTCCTTCCTCTAAAAAAGATCATTCAGCCAGTTTTCCTCCCTGCAGCTTTCCTCCCTGCAGGCAATACTTGGGCAGCCTCATCTTTGCAACGTTCAATTAATTTCCCAAAATGCAATTGGATTTTTAAAACACTCTTCATACTGTCATGTCTCTATTTTTGTACAGGGTGTACCAAACGCACAGGTGTTACTTCTTCTTCCTTCGAATTATTTTTAGCCCTCTTCTTCCCTTTATGTCACCCTTGTAGCTAGAATAACAAAGATCTTTCTTGCCCAGGAAGAAAATTAATGCAGTTAAGTGCTGATGAAAAGGGACACAATTGGAAGAAATAGAGAAACAAGAAACCATAAAAGCCACCTGAAGATCAAATTGACCTAAATAGAATAATAGAGGCAGAAAAGGCAATTCCAACCATCAACTCTAATACTTTCTTCAAACCCAAATTAAAACACCTTTGATGGATGATTGACAAGCCTCTCTTTGAGCATATCCAATGAAAAGGAGTCAACCATTTATTGGGCTTTAACCACAAGAAGGAGTGTGATGAAAGTCAACATGACATTTATGACCATGAAACATTCATTCAGAATCTGGCTTCCTGTAATTTAAAATCCATTACTCCATTTCCTGGAATAAGAGAGGAGATGCGTTGTGTTGGTTATTTAGTTAGTTAGTTATTTTTATCCCGCCTTTATTATTTTTATAAATAACTCAAGGTGGTGGCGAACGTACATCAGGCTTCTTCCTTCTTCTATTTTCTTCACAACAACCCTGTGAAGTGAGCTGGGCTGAGAGAGAGAAAGTGATTAGCTCAAAGTCATCCACCAGCTTTCATGCATAAAGTGGGACTAGAATTCACAGTCACCTGATGATTGACCAGATGGCTTTCATGCCTAAAATGAGACTAGAATTCACAATCTCCTGGTGATTGGCCCAAGTCACCCAGTTGGCTTTAAAGCTTAAGGCAGGACCAGAATTCACAATTTCCTGGTGATTGGCCCAAGTCACCCAGTTGGCTTTAAAGCTTAAGGCAGGACTAGAATTCACAATTTCCTGGTGATTGGCCCAAGTCACCCAGTTGGCCTTAAAGCTTAAGGCAGGACTAGAATTCACAGTCTCCTGATGATTGGTTTAAAGCAGGGGTGTCAAACTGATGTCCCGCAGGCCGGATGAGTCATGCACAGGCCATGCCCACCCCAGTTCCACAAATGGGAAAAACGTTGTGAAATGTCACGTGATGACACCCGTGGTTTAAAGTCATCCAGCAATTTCCATGCCAAAGATGGGACTAGAACTCATTTTCTCCTGGTGACTGGTTCAAACTCATTCAGACGGCTATCATGCCTAAAATGGGACTAGACATCACAGTCTCCTGGTGATTGGCCCAAAATCACTCAACTAGCTTTCACGTCTAAAGCAGGACTAGAACTGAATATTATAAAGTATGAATGAAGTTTTATGATTGAATAGAAAATGAATATGTTTAGAAATTTAACTAGAATTATTATAAGATTAACAGATAAGAAATTGGAGAATACATGAGGGTAATCCAGCTGACAAAATTAGACTTTTAAGGAGGCAGCATTAGAGTAATAGTATATACCTAGATTAAAGGGTAATAGATATAGATATAATACAAAAAACAATGTGCTTAGAAGGGACACCGACAATTAAAAGATGTATGATAATATGCACTCAGTCTGTTACGGTAAATATTAGATGTATTAGAATTAGAAGCACTCAGGAAAGGTTTAGAAGGAGGAAGAGGAAGTAGGAGGGGAGGAAAGAAGGAGTGAAGGGTTGTAAGTAGGGGGAGAGAAGGAGTAAGAAGGTAGAGGGAGGAGAGGAGGGAAGATAGAGGGAAGGGAGTATAAAAGAAAAAAGGGAAAACAGACTGATAAGTAAGAATACAATATAGGTGCAAAATAGGATATTATTATGATTGATTAGATAGAAATGTGTAATTATGAATGTAATTGATTTGTTTTAAGGTATATGCATTGATATGTGTATGGATATTGTAGAAGAAAAAATAAAAAATTTAAAATAAATAAAAATAAATAAAGCAGGACTAGAACTCACAGTCTCCTGGCTTCTAGCCGGGTGCCTTAACCACTGGACCCACCTGACCCTTTCAAACAATCTTTCAAGTGTTAGAAGAAGATAGTCACATCCCCTTCCATCTTCACTTCTCAAGGCTCAACATTCTCCATAGAATGGGGCAGAAATTTGTTTGGTTCCCATTTAAATCAATCTTACTTTCTAGATAAATACACAGATCAGGATACTGTTTGTCACTGACTAATGTTTTTTTTATCCCAAGGTTTGTGGTAAAACCATAAAGCTGTGCTAATAAATATAAAGCTAATAGGGAAGGCATGATCAAATCATTAAGGGGAGACTGTGGAAAGTATGACACAGTACTGAGAAAGAGGAAAGTGTGAGAAAGGAACTTAAAAAATAACCCAGGTAACAATTACAGCACAGGTGAAAAGGAGAAGGAAATTCAAAGGCAATTGGAAATATTCCCCCAAATTTCTATTCCACACCAAAAGGGGAATGGCTGATTCTCAAATGTTAATTTGGTCTGAGAGATGCTCTCTGAGCTTGGTTGTTTTCTTGCACACGGTTCATTACCCAAACTAGGTGCTAGAGCCATGGTGAAGCACAGAGGTGGGTTCCTCCCGGTTCGAACCGGTTCGCCCAAACCAGTAGCGACCTGCTGGTGTATACGAAATGTATTTATTTGAATTATTTAGCCGTCCATCTCAAATCCATAACTCTGGACAGGTTTCAACATTGAAATAAGTAAAAAATATGTTCAGATATTTTTTAAAAAATTAAATCTATAGCAGCCAGGCAAAACAATAAAAGAGAAGATATTACTAAGTTATATGTTTGTTTGTTTATTTATTCAATTTATATAGCCGCCCATCTCAGTCAATGGTTCTATATGGCTTACAATTCAATTAATAATTGCTATTCACATCAACTTTGCAAATCATTGTGTAGTTCAGAATTTCTCAAACTTGGTAATTTTAAGACAGTTGGATTTCAACTCCCAGAATTCCCCAGCCAGCATACTGGGGAATTTATTCTTTCAATATTTATTCTTTCAATATTGAAGAATAAGTCTTTAGGTGGGGTGTGGAGAAGTAAGGCATGGAAAATCCACTTCCTTTGTTGAAACAAACAGATATCCAAATTATATGTACTTTCACACATTGGTCTTCTTTTAATAAAGTTGCGTGCAAATGACTTCATTTTCATTCATTATTTTCATTCATTCATGCACCACGGTGGCACAGTGGTTAGAGTGCAGTACTGCAGGCATACTTCTGCTGCCTGCCGGCTGCCTGCAATTTGGTAGTTCAGATCTCACCGGGCTCAAGGTTGACTCAGCCTTCCATCCTTCTGACATCGGTAAAATGAGGACCCAGATTGTTGGGGGAAATATGCTGACTCTGTAAACTGCTTACAGGGGGCTGTAAAGCACTGTAAAGCTGTATATAAGTCTAAGTGCTATTGCTATTGGTGTTCTTTCAATGGTAGCAACTGAAGCAAGTCACTTAGCCACCATTTTTCAATACTCAGAATGCCCCAAAGGGAGACTTATTGCAAAGCATTGTGGGTAAAAATGGTGACTTCCACAAGAAAATGTTGAAGAACATTTGATGTGATGGATGGAATCTTATCAAAGAGAGAACCAATCTAGAACTAAGGAGAAATTTCCTGACAGTGGGAACGATTAATCAGTGAAACGGCTTGCCTCCAGATGCTGTGGGCGCTCCATCACTGGAGGTTTTTAAGAAGAGATTGGACAAACATTTGTCTGGAATGGCACAGGCGTCTCTGCTTGAGCAGGGGGTTGGACTAGAAGACCTCCAAGGTCCCTTCTAACTCTGTTATTCTGTTATTTTGAAGAAAATTCCACAGAGTGGGCTTTTTTTATTTGTACAGATGTGTGTGAGGAGGAACCATCTTCTGGGAAATGTTGGCTGATTGTTGACATTTCTTTGCTTTGGTTACCACCGAATTGTACAATGTTGTACTTCTTGTTCTGAGCCAACCTAATAATTGTATGCCATTTGCTGCTTTGAATTCCTGTGATAATAGGATATGAATCAAAACTGCATAAAGCAATTAAAGACGTTGGGAGGGGATGTCTAAAAACAATCAGATCTTGAGAGGGATGCTTAAAGCAACCTTTTCCCATATGATTTTAGCGCCATATGTTAACATTTCATGCATGGTTTATTTTTAGTATAGGTTTTTTTTTAAAAATCAGAATAATTAAAACCTTCAGTCTAAACAAACTTTTGTCATTACGCCATCTAATAGGTAGCTCATATGAGCAATTCCCTTCCTTTTTTTTTTTAACCCAGCAAGGTCAAACTGGATTCTTTTCTACATAAAAAAAAAAGAGCCAGAGATACAATTGAGATAGATTACTCACAGAAATGCTACTAACCCTTGTAATGGAAGTGATTAACATTCCAGGAAATGAGAAATTGTCTTCGCTTTCGTATGAATTTATTGAAAAATGATCCGGTTATGGCTAACATCAAAGCAGAATTCTACTTTTCACTCTGTAGATATTGATATTTGATAGTAGTAATTGATGATTGAGCTCCTTGACTATTTCTCAAGAAAATGAAGAATATATCTATGTATTCCACTAAAAATAAGGAAAATGTCCCTGCTTTGCCGGTTACATGACATGGTTGCATCTGCTTTGATTTCATTGACTCATCAAGATTAACTTTTGATTTCCTGCACATATACATTTCTTCACCAAGTCATGGCTCATCACTTTTCTGCACTTCAAAAGGAGTGCAGAGAAGAGCAACAAAGATGATTGGGGGGCTAGAGGCTAAATCATATGAAGAATGGTTACAGGAATTAGGTTTGTTTAGTCTAGTGAAAAGAAAGAGTAAGGGTGGTATGATAGCAGTGTCCCAATATTTGAGGGGCTACCACAAAGAAGGTCAACCAGCTTTCGATACCATCAACCATGGTATCCTTCTGCATCGTCTCGGTGAGTTGGGAGTGGGAGGCACCGTTTTACAGTGGTTCTTCTCTTATCTCGCCGACAGGATGCAATCGGTGTTAGCAGGAGGACAGAGGTCGTCTCCTAGGCCCCTGACCTGTGGGGTGCCTCAGGGTTCGGTCCTCTCACCCATCCTGTTTAACATTTACATGAAACCGCTGGGGGAGAATATCCGTAGACACGGGGTGAGTTTTTAACAGTACGCTGATGACACCCAGCTGTACATCACCACCCCATCTTGATTCAGGGAGGCAGTCGATGTAATGTGCCGATGCCTGGACGATGTCAGGCTCTGAATGGGGAGAAACAGACTCAAGCTCAACGGAAAAGCCGTGAAGACATGGCTCTTCCTGCAGGTGGGGTTTTGAGATGATTTTCATCTTGGTCTCCCCCACGTATGTATGTTTTTGGATGTTTCTTTTAAATGTATTTTAAATTATTATTAAATTATATTGTTTAGCTGTTCTTCAAATGTTGTACGCCGCCCTGAGTCCCCAGGGAGTAGGGCGGCATATAAGAGCACTAAACAAACAAACAAACAAACAAACAAACAAACAAACAAACAAATCTATTTCCCAAAGCATCAGAAGGCAACAATGGATGGCAACTAATCAAGGAGAGAACCAACTTAGAACTAAGGAGAAGTTTCCTAACAGTGAGGACAATTAACAAGTAGATCAACTTGCCTTCAGAAATTGTGAATGCTCCAACATTGGAGACTTTTAAGAAGAGACTGGACAGCCACTTGTCTGGAATGGTATAGGGTCTACTGCCTGAGCAGGGGATTAGACTAGAAGATCTCCAAGGTCCATTCCAACTCTGTTATTCTGTTATAACTCTATTCTGTTAGAGTATGTTTACTAAACTATAATTGCTGGGTTCAGTGAAATATGCTAAGTCACAAATCATGTTATAACAATCTGTATGCTCAACCTAAACCAATCCAACACAATCACACCATGGCTTAAGAATTAGGAGAAACCATCCTCTAGAATCCCCATTTCTTTGGATATTGGCAGTTTCGGTTATTTGAGATTCTTGAATGATTCATTGGATGCTGATTAGAACTGGATATGGGTACCTCATTAATAAGAGGTAATTTGGTGAAGTGGTTAACAGGAAGAGGTCAAGCTATTTTCCAAGTCACCTGAAGGCCAGCCAAGGAATAATGGATTGAAATGGATCAAGGAGAGATTCAACCTAGAAATAAGGAGAAATTTTCTGACTGTGAAAACAACAGAACAGCTTGCCTTCGGAAATTGTGGTAGCTTCATCACTGGAGGCTTTCAAGAAGAGATTAGACTGCCATTTGTCAGACATGGTGTAGGATTTCCTGCTTGGGTGGTGGGTTGGACTAGATGATCTACAAGGTCCCTTCCAACTCTGTTAATCTGTCTGTTTAAATCTGTCTGCTAGAAACTGTGAAATGGGGAGTTCTAATCCTCCCTTGGGTATGGAAGGCTGCTAGGTGACTTTGGGACAGTCACTTTGTCTCAGGCCAACCCACCCAAAATTGTGGTTTTTGTGGAAAAATAGGAGGAGTGAATATTATACATTCTTGAGTTGTATAAAATAAAGATCAGACATAAATAAAAGAAATGTGCTGAAACATCCCTCAAATTGATCTCAAAAGCTTAAAGCAATGATCCATTTGGATCCTATTAAGCAAACAGTCTAGTTCCGTGATGGCAAACCTATGGCACGGGTGCCATCAGTGGGCATGCGAGCTCAGGTCCGGCGCGCATGAGTGCACTGGCCGGCTGATTTTCGGGCCTTCTGGGCCCACTGGGAGTCAGGAAACAGGTTGTTTCCAGCCTCCAGAGGGGGTGGGGAAGGCCATTTTCACCCTCCCCAGGCTCCTAGAAAGGCTCTGGAGCCTGGGGAGAGCGAAAAATGGGCGTGCCATTGCATGCTGGGAGCAGGGGGGGTCATGCGCACATGCGCAGGGGTGCATGGAATTATGGGTGTGGGCATGCACACACGTGATCCCCCACATTCCCCCCCCCTTTTGGCACGTGAACCAAAAAAGGTTCGCCATCACTGGTCTAGTTAAATTCAGTCCTTTGGCAATAAATAAATAAATAAATAAATAAATAAATAAATAAATAAATAAATAAATAAATAAATAAATAAATAAATAAATAAATAAATAAATAAATAAATAAATAAATAAATAAATACATACATACATGCATACATGCATACATGCATACATACATACATACATACATACATACATACATACATGGCAATATTGATACAATACATTGGGTTGGGTAAACTTATAAGAGCTGTAGTCACATAAAAGACTTGTATTTTTGTGGCTTAATGGATTGTGTGAAGTTACCATTCATGGGTCATGTATTGTTCAAACACAGAAAAATGGGTTGATTATGTACCTGTTGAAATATTGTCTTTACATATCAACACATATGTAACTTTAGTCCCAAAAGCCATAATTTAAGACAGTTGAGTTGGTGCTGAAATATTATTCTGCATTTATTCTCAGCCAGTCTTCTTCAATTTGAGAGGACAAACATTGTTCATGACCCAAATTGAGAGATGAAATTTGCAAAATCTCTATATCCTTACATGAAATCTTAGGTGATATCTATATCATCTATATCTATATCTATTATATTATCTATCTATCTATCTATCTATCTATCTATCTATCTATCTATCTATCTATCTATCTATCTATCTATCTATCTATCTATCTATCTATCTATCTATCTATCTCTATCATCAAATTGAAAAACCCTGCCATCAATCTTCCTAACCAACTTATGTTCACATGCTAATAAGATGGATGAAATACTCCTTTTAAACAGATACAATTCCGATTTTTACAATTCAGCAGCAGTATGCTTCTCTGAAACCTGGTTAACTGAATCAATTGATGATAGCAGCCTGCATATCCCAGGATTTCAGATTCAATGATCAGACAAAATTGCAGGAACATCTGGTAAAAAGAAGGGAGAAGGCTTATGCTTATATATCAACAACAGCTGGTCTCAGGATATAACTATAATATATATAATTCTGTGATGAAAATTTAGATTCTTTACTTATCAACTGTAAACCATTTTACTCTCCATGTGAGTTCTCTTCATTTCTACTAATTGCTGTGTATGTCCTGCCACAAGCCTGTGTAAACAAGGCATTACAAACTCTAGCTGACCAAATTATGGAGGCTGAAGCCAAATATCCCGATTCACTGGCCATGATTTTGGGAGATTTAAACAAGGCAAACTTAAGGAAAGAGCTACCAAAATACTTTCAGCATGTCAATTGTCCCACTAGAGGCAAGAATACTTTAGACCATTGCTACACAACATTAAAAGATGCTTACCGGTCTTTACCATGAGCAGCTGTGGGACACTCTGATCATTGCATGATTCACATTGTACCTGCTTACAGGCACAGACAAAACCACAAAACCAACAATTAAATCAGTGAAGACTTGGACTGAGGAGACAAAGTTAAAGCTACAAGCTTGCTTTGACTGCACTGATTGGAATATTTTTGAAGATACCTCTGCAGACCTGGATGAACTCACAGATACTGTAACATCATATGTCAGCTTCTGTGAAGACCTATGTGTACAGACCAGGAACTTGCGAATATACAGCAACAACAAACCTTGGTTCACAGCTAAACTTTAAGCAGCTACGTCATTCCAAAGAGGAAGCCTACAGAAAAGGTGATACAATGCTGTACAATCAGGCCAGTAATGTATTAACAGGGGAGATCAGAGCAGCAAAAAGAAGCTACTCTGAAAAGCTAAGGAATCAGTTCTCAACAAATGAACCAGAAACATGTGGAAAACTCTTAAAAACATCACCAGTTATGGCAAACCTCCTTCCCAAACTGAAGGAAATCAGCAACTGGCAGATGACCTGAATGTGTCCTAC